>JAXQGY010000880.1:0-227699 GCA_037040535.1 Talaromyces sp. P118-02
GTACTTAAGCCACACGCCGGCTGGTTAGTAGTTGGGTGGGTGACCACCAGCGAATCCCAGCTGTTGTATGTATTTTTTATTTTTTCGCTGTTTAATTTTTTGACAATCACGATTCTTTTTTTCATTTCACGCTGTTATTTTAGTTTTTACTCTTTGAAGCAATGGCCGAAGAAAGCGATAGTCCAGTAGTGTAAGAGAAGACGCCAAGCGCTTAGCTCGGAGCTGCATCCGCCGTCACGTCGAGATCGCAACTCACCAGTTGCGACCAACGCTTCAATTATCCGGTTGCACAGCATTCGCTTAGGACAACATTCAGCCCTTGGATCCCTGCGACACCCCCCAGGATCCAATGGCCAGCTGACGATGACGCGAGCTCTTATCTGCAACTCGGTCCCATCGGCCACCGCTCTGCTGCGATCCGTCCCGGCTAAAATCGCCCTGTTCTTTCTCGCCTTCTACTTCGTCCTCGTGCAGCTCGCTCGCTCGACGTATTATCGCGACCCCTCGTCCGCTTTCTTTGACCCCGACAGAGGCTATCTACCGAAGTACTCGCACACTCGCTCTGAGCAGGCAGACGCCTTCATCCACCAAATCAACTCCGCCGAGCTCGTCCCGACACGTGCGTCCGCCGATGCAGACATCTGCCTAGGCTTCGCAACGATCGCCCGCAATGGCGCGAGATACTTCAAAACAGCAGTTGGGTCAGCCCTCGAGGGCCTCTCCGAGTCCGAACGAGCGAGCCTGCACCTGATTCTTTTTGTTGCTCACAGCGATCCGAACCTACACCCAGCATACTCAGAAAAATGGTTTCATGATGTTGCCGACACAGTGCTGCTGTACGACCACGACAAGGTCGATATGGACCGGATTGCCGAGTTGGAGCAGGCCAAGAACAAATTGTCCGGCAGAGAAAAGGGCCTCTTTGACTATACCTATCTTCTCAAGGCATGCCAGGCCACCAACGCCTCTCATGTGGTGATATTGGAAGATGATGTCGTCGCTTTGGATGGATGGCTACACCGCGTCAGAGAGGCACTGGACAAAGCCGAGACCCAGACTGCTGCACTGGGACGCTCTGAGTGTGCGTATTTTGAACCTCGTATTGTAGAGGAAACTGACGGAAGTGCTAGATCTGTACCTGCGGATATTTTATACTGAAGAATACCTCGGATGGAACTCTGAAGAATGGCCAAGGTACCTTTTCTTCTCTGTCATCACCACGGCCGTTGTGTGGATTAGCCTCGTGGGCATACGACAGCGCGTTCACTCTTCTAAGCGTTTTCTGTCCAATGAAAGCATTGCTGTGGTCACATTTGTCTGTATACCGCTGCTAATTGGATTGTTTTTCGCTTGTGGTCGAGTTTCCATGCTCCCGATTGCCTACGGCGTTCACGACATGCCCAGATTCGGCTGCTGCTCTCAAGGATTCGTGTTCCCACAGGAGCGACTTCCTGATCTTATTCAATTCTACGAGTCGACACACACCGGCTACGTTGACATGCTGACTGAACAATACGCCGACGACAACCACGAGCTCCGCTGGGCAGTGACTCCCTCGTTGATACAGCATGTCGGCAGCAAGAGCTCCAAAGGAGACGACTTTCATACCAATTCCAAGTACCAGCGGAGTGTCGCCGAACGCATCTGGAATTTCGCGTTTGAGATGAACGACCCAGAGGCGCTTCGTGCCGAGCATCTGGCGCACTTGGAGGCAGCTTGATTCCTTGGATGTTGTCACAACCCATTGTGGCTGTACCGAGACACCGATCCCCTCCACAATTCCCATGACAACTTACACGACAACTTGGCCGACAAGTTGGGGGTTCACTGCTCCTGTCGCTGTCACGGTTCCAGCGGTGACTGGAATTTTACCAGTGGCCACGTCCCCAGCATCTCAAAGCTCGTCGCCGGGTGGTGAATCAGCTGGAAGCGGATCCCAGTCTGAAGGCCAAAAAACTGCCCTGACAGGCGGATCTGGACCAATCCCTGCTCCAGCTGCCACCCCTTCCACGCCACTCGCTGAAATCGGAGGTGTTCCTGGTGGCGCCCAGCCTACAGCACCTGTTGTCCCCGCCAGCAACAACCCCGTCTCCACAGCCAGCCAGTCTAGTGGTATCGGGAGCATGCAATCAGCATCTGGAAGAGCGACAGCATCGGCCACTAACGCAGTGTTTACTGGTGTGGCTTCCAAGCTGCATAGTCATACGTCTGTTGCGGGCTTGTCAGCCTGTCTCGGTGCCTTTGTGCTGTTTTTGCAGTTTTCTTAGTATAGAGGCTGCAGGAAGGAGGGATTGCTTGGTTGTCGATCATGGCATGGCATTCGCTTCTTGACTGTGGGTCTTGATACTATTTCGAACATTGGATTTTGGAGATATACATAAATTTTAATGTATCTATTTACTTTTGTGAAAGGAAAACGACGCCAGGAATGTTGGACTGTGAATAATTGGTGACCATTTTATAAAAGAATTGTGAGAATAGCGTTCTCATTCGAGTTTCCTATTTCTTGCCTATCAGCCTTTCAAATGTTGTTTGCGCTAAAAATAACGCGCGGTTCTAGAAACCTGAGGCATGGCGAAACAATACAACAAACACGTGCAACTCATAATATCATTGGAAGAGCAAAGCTGTCGAAAATTAATGAGCGAAAGTGTCCGGAAAGAACACCGACGCAGTTCGGAATACTTGTTGCGGTGACCAGTCAACAAGAACCACCTGACTTTTCAATGTTGAGCATCGTCATACAGCGAATTAATAGTGCTGCCAGCTAGTTTTGGGCTTGAAAAACTATCAGCCATCTAAAAACTAGAACCTGCGATTCTCGTAGAACCTGCCTGATCCGGCTAGCAGCGCGCACACCGCTTCTCGCCAGGCAGGGGGAAGATGAGCTGATTTGGATACTGTTTGGAAGGGAAAAAAAAAGCGTTTCGACAGCAGCAAATCCGTGAAGATGCACCTGTAGAGCACCCTAACTGTATACTTCATACAATTCCGAGCAGTCGGCGGCGCCCCGAGTCGCTCTACAGGAAACCACTTTCCGGCCGCTGGAGACACAGCGCAGAAGCGGAGAAGCCCCGACGCTTAGCCGCATTCGTCGCCCTTCTCCAAGGACCGCGAGCAGAAACAGTGGAGAAAGTCAGTACTTGCTCAGCATTTGCTCACTGGCCTACCCCGCAGAAAACCGGAGACTGCTTCGGAATTGAGCTACCGTGCCTGCAGGAGAATCTCAACTGTTGCGGATCACTAGTGCTGGTGCTGGTGCTGGTGGCCTGCTATATATATGAACCGGAGCTCGCTCATTGATTGTGCTTGTTTCAATTGATACCTCAGTGATCAGTTCTTTTGGCGCTGTCTTCTTCCATTTCATCATACCAGAATGTCTCAGAAGCTCCAAGTCGCCGTGGCCGGCCTAGGCCGCATGGGTAAGCATATGGCTTTTTGGTCCTGTCCAGTTGATCCATCATTTTAATCAATTGACGAACGACCAGGTCTGCGCCATGCTCGCCATTTCGCTACCCTCACTCCTCGCGCCGAGCTCATCGCCGTCAGCTCGCCCGTGCAGGCCGAGCTCGACGCTGCAAAGAGAGAATGGCCGCATGTGCGAACATACCTCGACTACGACGAGCTGCTCAAGGCAGAAACCGGCTTGCAGGCAGTCGTCGTTGCCAGCGCGACCACCATCCATGCCGAGCAGGCCATCAAGGCGATTGAGAAGGGTCTCCATGTGATGTGCGAGAAGCCGCTTAGCACGAGCCCCGAAATTGTACGCCATGAGCCCATATACTTTTCACGAAACCTTAACTGACGGAAAAAACAGTCGCAAAGCGTCGTCGACGCCTACAAGCAGTCCATCAAGAAATTCCCTGCCCAAAAAGTCATCTGCGGATTCTCGCGCCGCTTCGACGCTTCATACCGTGACGCCCATCGCCGCATGGCCAACGGCGACATTGGCGTGCCCTCTGTCTTTCGCTCGCAGACCTGCGACAAGCTGGACCCATCGGGGTTCTTTGTTGCGTACGCCGAGTTCAGCGGTGGTATCTTTGTTGACTGCTCGATCCACGATATCGATCTTGCGCTGTGGTTCTTTGGCGAGGATAGCGTTGTTAAGAGCGTCACTGCTGTCGGAATCACTGCCGTGCAGCCGGAATTGCGCAAGCACAATGACCGGGACAATGCCATTGGTATCATCGAGTTCTACGTAAGATGTTCACATTCCGACGTTATACTTTCCCGCCAAACTGACTGATAATTGTAGGGCGGAAAAATTGCCCAGCTGTACTGCTCTCGCATGATGGCCGCCGGCCAGGAAGACACCACCGAGATTTTTGGCACAGAGGGCAAAATCGCAGTCAACACACAGCCGCAGCTGAACCTGGTCAACCTGTACGAGTCGACCGGTATCCGACGCGAGATCCCTCCCGACTACTACGGTCGCTTCCGCGAGGCTTTCATCACCGAGGCCAACGAGTTCACGGCCTCGTGTCTCGACAACACCCCGCCGCCCATGCGTCTCGACGGAGCTGTCAAGGCTGTCAAGATCGGATGTGCGCTGCAGGAGAGTCTGATCACGGGCAAGAAGATCGAATTCGACGAGATTGGTCGCCGTATTGAGGCTGCCAAGCTGTAAACGTGTTTCTTTCTTTCTTTTCGGTTGTCAGTTTGTCAATTTGTCAGCGATGATTAAGACTATGTTTTGTGCGAGGGTCGATTAAAAATACATGTAATGAATAACGATTGTCAATATCACCATGGTTCATTCAATTTACGAAAAAAGTACGCTTCACTGTGGATAGATAGCAATGCCGCCTTTCCGACACCGATGATAATAATAGAAAAGCTGCTTTGTTTCAAGTACTCTTTCGGCCGGTCAGATCTAAGAATAATAATCGATTATTCTTTCATTAATCTCACCATCGTAAGCTTTATCTCGGAACACGTGCCGAGCCGCGCCCTGATCGACCCTCAGGCGAATCGGAGGCCGAAACCCGGCGAATAGCTCAACGAATATCTCATTTAGGCAAGCCAGCTGCAACCTGACTTAGTCCGTATTGGGAAAAGAGTGCATTGGCCTGAATTATTAATGCGATGTTGTTGGTATTGCATCAGTGTTTTTCAGAGGGCTATAATAATATATTCCGAGTCGTGCCTGTAGCGTGATACTTCCTGTAAGGCTGGCATCAACATTTGAACACGCGACATGGCCAGTTCCACAAGCGTCGATGCTGTGTCTGACAGCTCAACGACCCCAGTGGCCTCGACTAACGGCCTAGATCGAGACGCCGAGAAAGACGTCCCCAACGACCCCGAGCCGACAGAGAATATCGTGAGGTGGACTGGACCAGACGACAGTGGAAACCCCCAGAATTGGGCGTTTAAACGCAAAGCAGGAGCGACGGCGGTATGGGTGTATGCGTGCTTTGCGACGGCCATTGGAAGCAGTATTTTCAGCAGTGGCAGCCAGAAGATTAGCGCTGAATACCATGTCAGCAGCACTGTGGTCACGCTGGGCGTTAGTCTTTTTATGATTGTGAGCAGACATTCAAGTATACTCGAGGCTTCAACTCATAATGTGTAGGGATATTGTGTTGGTCCGCCAATCTGGGGCCCCTTGTCAGAGCACTTTGGCCGACGATGGCCAGCAGTCATTGGCATGTCCCTGTTCACCGTGTTCTGCATCCCCGCCGCCGTCGGCCAGAATATGGCCACCATCCTCATCTCTCGCTTTTTCCAAGGTGCTTTTGGAGCTGCGCCGCTCGCCCTGATCGGTGGTGCTCTGGTGGATTTGTGGAACCCGACTCAACGGTCTGTTGCATTGACTTGCTGCGTGGGAACGCTGTTCTGGTCGCCTAGCCTGGCCCCCGTGATTGGAGATTTCGTGACAGAGAATGTCGGATGGCGATGGACACAGTGGATTAGCTGCATAATGGGCGGTGTTTGTGCACTGCTCTTGTTTTTCGCGCTGCCAGAGACTTATGCACCGTTGTTGCTGCGTCAAAGGGCTGCTAGGCTGCGGAGAGATGGAATTCCAAATGCGAGGTCGCAGTTTGATGGCAAGGCGTTGACGATATCAGATATTGCGAGGATATACCTCCTTCGTGCTTTTGGTTTGTACATACCTCACTGCTATTGGGATCTTGCGCTGATGTTTTGATATAGTGCTTCTCGCCACCGAGCCTATTCTCATTGCTATAACGATTTACCAAGCTTTTATTTACGGCATGTTGTATCTCTTTTACGTGGCATACCCAATCGTCTTTGAAGAAATCCGCCACTGGAATCTGGGCATCAGCTCACTGCCCTTTCTTGGAATCGTGGCCGGCATCTTATGCGGCTGTGCCGTAGTCATCGCCCATACCCTAATCACCGCCAAACAGCGCAAAACTGATGCAGAGATAGTCCCCGAGGACCGCCTACCAATAATGATAATCGGCTCGATTTTGGTGCCTATCGGTTTATTTATTTTTGCCTGGACATCCAACCCATCCATCCACTGGATCGGCATGGCCATCGGCGGCTTCCCCATCGGCATGGGCATGTATTTGATTTTCCTGCAGTGCTTCAACTATATCATCGACATCTACATGACCATCGCCAACAGCGCTATTGCGGGGAACACGATGGTAAGGAGTGGTTTTGCGGCGGGGTTTCCACTGTTTGGTCCGGCCATGTTTCATCGCTTGGGCGTGGAGTGGGCGACGAGTTTGTTGGCGTTTTTGTCGTTGGCCATGATTCCGATTCCGGTGCTGTTTTGGAAGTATGGCAAGGAGATTCGGAAGTGGTCGAAGAATAGTATTTCGACTTGAGTAGTACTATCGATGGAGTATTTTGTTAGACATATAGACGGGAAGGTTAAACGATAGATGTATGACATGAATTGATTGATGAATGTGACTCTTTTAAATATTTTTAGTATTACTGCTCTTGATGATGAGATACGGGAATACCGATTGATTCTATCAATCTGGATACCCTTAGGACTTTATCTAAGAATATGTACTCTGTGGATAACCATAAATAACACGACTTAGATCATTCTTTAGTCGACTGTGTAGTGAGTCCGCCATCGATAAGGCAACGCATAATCACGTCTCAAACTTCTAATAAAGTCGAACCGTGCCTTATCCGGTGTTGGAATTGCACGAATTGCATTGCCCAGCTCCAAGAAGTCGTTACGACCGGTCCCATACTGCGGCCACGTTGGGAGTCCACTGATCCCATTATTCGGGTTTCCAGATTTAACAAAATTGGTCCAATATGTCCTCACACGGTTGGAAAACTCTTCATCAGCTGCTGACGCAGGAGCAGTAGGACCAGTCGCAGAATTAGCAATGAGGTCTCCAAACACAAAAGCAATCTCGGCGGAATGTTCGGCGACTGGTGAATATGCAGATGTGTAGGAATAATAGTATGCAAAGACTGGCTGGTGACTCGCTTTTGCTTGTCGGTCAAGAGCTTCAAACGTCTGCTCGCGAATAACGAGGTCGCCAATCAGGGCTCCGGCAGATTGGTTGGCTAGGGACTCGTTGTAGCCAGGATACAGCTCCAGGAACTTGGTGGTTTGGTTTTCGAATAAATCTGACGCTGCTTGCTTGTACTTTTCGGGTGAATTGTGTGACAATGCTCGTGAGAAAGAGTACTTGCTCGCCTACATTAAATCCAGCCAAGAGCGGGATCTGTTGTGTTTGAGCCAAGTCAAATACTTTTGCTGGTTCATTTGGTACAACGTAATTGTCAATATTAGGCGCGAACGCAGTAAGTCCCGGATCGAGATTTTCATTCCACGGTCCAGCTGCATTGACAACGTCTGCGGATAGAGCGCGCAATTCAGCGACAGAAGTAGCGTTGAGTCTATTTGCAACTTTCTGACCCCGGTTCCGGGCTTCTTCAAAGGTTTCAATCGAGCCATGCTCGCTTTCCCAATATGACCTGCTCTCCATGATGCCCTTGTGGAAAAGTCCCCTGGATAAAGGAGATGCCGTCAAAAGACCGACGGCGTGTGCTCCTGCGGATTCTCCCCAGATGGTGATGTTATCGGGATCACCGCCAAAGGCACGTATGTTTTCCTTGATTTATTGAAGAGCATAGAGTTGATCCTGTAAACCAAAGTTTCCAGAGCTGGTTCCTTCTTGATCCAGCTCGTTCAAAGCAAGATATCCCAGGACACCAAGCCGGTAATTGAAGCTCACAACAACCACGCCTTCTTGCGCAAGAGTTATCCCATTGTAGCTCGGCTCTGCGGAGCTACCGTATTGAAAGCCACCGCCATATATCCAAAACATAACAGGGCGTTTTTCGGTTGTGTTCGATGCTCCCGTCCATACATTAATTGTCAGACAGTCTTCGCTTTGGCGTGTCGGGGATGGATAGTTTAAGAGTGCTGAGTAACATGTATCACCAAGTGTAGTTGAATTGAATGATGCATTGAACTTGGCTGGCGGTTGAGGAGGTTTCCATCGGAGAGGACTAGTTGGTGTCGCTGCAAAGGGGACTCCTAGGAATGAAAGAATCCCGGCATTGTCTCGTGGAAGCCCCTGTACGCTGCCTGTAGTCACTTTTACTGCTGAATTGATGCTTTCAGCGACGCCCAGGGCAGCAAGGGCCGTGATACACAGGCTGGTCTTCATGATTTATTGAGAAGAATATCTGGTGTTCAATTTGTGCCAAGCATGAGATTGGGGTGCACAGCGGGAATTATTATGCTGCCAGGGTCATTAAATATCAATTCCTCCAGGTGTTTACAATTGCGGGACTGTGGGGAGATCTACATGTACCTTGCCATTAGCAAACAATTCTGTGCCAAACACTGGAGTTTTGTTCATTCTTACTCGATTTTGTGTCTCTATCTCATGGGGGACGTCGGCTTATCATCGGTCCAGCGAGGAACTATAATGGTGGGCGCACATATGTAGCAGAACTGTTAATTAACAAACATAAATACGTTTCTTTATCGAAAATATGCATCGCACCCAGCCCGCGAGAAATTATCTGACATCATCACTGTTTCGTCCCGCGACGTTGCGGGACCAGGAAATCCTATGTATAGATGCGGGGATTTAGTCGGTTTGGAGATTTATAGGTACTGCTGGTGCTGTTCAGGGCACGGATTGGATATTGTACCAAATGTTAATGATTGACTATTTCGTGAATAGCTTTCTGGGTAGTGGTTCATATGCTGTTGTCTTTGGTGGGATATTTCTCACTCGGGCAGATATCTTACAAGTTGACTGTGGGGACAATGTCTCCAGATATATGGGGTTGTTATTAAAAATAATCTTATATATGAATTGTTAAAGAATCGATTGATATCAAAAGATTATTAAATGTCGGATGTAGCATTCTGGTTTGATGAAACCCGACAAACGTAATATTATTATGATAAAGTCTATAATAGTTCTAAAGATAAGAATGAAATATCGACCAGCTTAGCCCTGATCATGTCTATAATGGGGCTTTTGAGTGATCACTCGTGAGATTCGCACATTCGCCCCGACTCATCGACCGTCCAATGCTCACTCCCCACCCCCTTGAGAACGTAAAAAAACGAATCCGGGTCCCAACTTGTCTTGACATCCTTCAGCTGGTCATAGTTCGAACCAAAAAAGGTTTTCTGCCAGTTCGGCTGACGGAAATCGCCTTCATTTTCATACGCACCGCCACCCGGCGTTGCAGCTTCAAGCTGAGGCATAAACGTGTCCGTGATCTCAAACTGATTCGCAATCATCTGCGACCAAGGAGCCGTATCGTTCCAGGGACTACCGACCTGCATGGTGACAGCTGCGTTGCGCCACTCTGGAAAGATGGCGTTGAAAGGCTTGTCTCCTGTTTTATTGGAAACATCCAAGCCCACGCCCACGGCAATAAGTCCGCCCTCGGTCAGGTTGCGCAGGGCTGAGCCAAGAGTTGCTGTGCTGGAAGATGATTCGAGTATAGAGCGTGGGATGAGTCGACCGCCGTAACTATAGACACCAACGTCCAGGTTGCCATATGGCAAGGGGCCCATGTACGTATTGTAGTGATCATAGTACCCGGTCTTTTGAGTGTATGAAACCGCATAGGCAATGCCTAGGTCGGAAAGAACTGAAAGAAAAGGCGATAGGATGGACTTGACATCGTCGGAAGTCTTGTTGTAAGCAGTAACCGGATGGATGATGAATACCTGGGAAGTCATCTCGTAGATCACAGAGGCACCTGCATCGATCATATCAGGCAATAACGTATGGAACTTTGTGATAGCTTCGTAAAATATGTCGGCAGTCGTGTTGGAAGCAAGAAACTCAAGCGCGGCACCGGAAACGATGGCGTCTTGGTACGCTTTGACAGTGACGGACATGACAACACCCCAATTTCCAGCACCGCCACCGCTGAGAGCCCAGTAGAGATCGGAATTTTCGGTCGGCGATGCTGTGACAAGTTTGCCTTCGGCAGTGACTACCTCCATAGATAGAGTCTGGTCTGCCCCGAGACCAAAAGAGGTACTCAAAGCAGAATGGCCGCCGCCTTGGGTATACCCGCCAGCGAGGCCAACAGTTGGACATTCGCCGCCAACAACGACAAGGCCTCGGGCTGAAGCAGCTTCCAGGACTTGGAAACCCATAACGCCGCTACCAAGTTTGAGAGCTGGTCCGGAGTATGTTGGGTCCGACCAGTCAATGTACTCGATATCGTTCAGGTAATGTGTCCAAACTGATAAAGCACCGGCACCGGTGGAACGTCCTAGGTAGCTAGTGGTGTGTCTTAGTACTTATTGTATTTAGTTATAGTAGAAAAACTTACTCGTGGCCAGTGTTTCGAATGACGAAACGAATGTTGTTCGATTTTGCGAATTTGATAGCGGCCGCTACGTCGTGGCTAGATGAGACATTCACTGCATAACTCACGTAATTTCCCAGGCGACATTCGCTGGATTCAGAAGTAAATGGATCACAGCTTTGGTTGGAAAAATAAGTTTGCATGACAGATGAAGAAGAGACGAAGCTGTAAGTAGAAAGATTATTAGCACTGTGCATCAACCCGCACAAAGAGGCTCCTCACTGTGTCTGCGGCAAGTTCCAGTTAGACTGAAGATCTGCGCAAGCTGATTCATCGTAGTTGGGTTCGTGGCAAGGACTTCCAATAGGCACGGTTGCAACCAAACGACCTCCAACAGTCCGATTAAGCGCAGCCCATTCGGACGTCGAAGGCCAGCAGCTATCGCCAGGTAGGCAACGACAGTTGCAATGGCAAGACCCGAATGCCGCCAAGGCCAGCACGCAAAGTGCTGTCCAATTCACTGGATTCTTCATTTCTGAGGAATATGAAGAAACAGAAAACGCTGGATTTTACTTGTGTTGCGTGAACTGGGGCATATATGTAGTGTTGAGGATGTTTTTGCGTCTAGAACGTAACACCACTATCATCATTAACGGCCGACGGACGTTTTTCCCAATCCGTCTAGTTGAAGTGCATTTAGTGGGTATGCAACTTCGTCCTTGTACAGCATAATTTTCATAGATGTCGATACTAGATACATGGGAATTTCGGGGTTGCCCTAATTCGGTGGTTCCTCGCCTAGTGCGCAATATCGAACATGTTTTTCTACTGTCATCCCGACCCTGTCGTTGGCCAAGTGAGGAAAATAAATGCTTTTAGTTGTTTTGCAATCGCCAATGAGGAGCCTTACCATGGTTCACACGTGGTATTGTGGAGCATCGCCGCCATCGAAGATCGGGACAGCCGGATCTGGCCGCGTCGTCCGAGGTTTCCGTACATGTGATTAAAAGCATTGTGTGAGAAAAAAATCCCTCAAGCTTTTCATGCTTTGAAGGAGCATTCTTTGTTTCCTCTTTTCATTTTCCATATCTCTCGTTCCCCATTCCTTATTTCCCCTTCCAGGAGGGAACTGTATGTTGAAATATATCAACCGAAGCCTCGCTGTAGGGTAGGCACTAGAGCCTATAAGGTTAGGCTGTATAGGGGTGCCAAGCCCGGAACTCGGGGATCGGTTATATATATCGCCGATCCCCGTAGTGCCCGAGTAGATAGGGGCAATCCTCAACCCTAGGATAGAATTTACTAGAGTAACTCAATATATATATATATATATATATCTACACACTATATGAACCTCATAATCCTATTTTCAATACTGTATACCAGTAGTACATATCTTCAGTCGCGCGTAGATGCGAGATTCCAACCAAGATCACGGCCTACGCGGAGCCAAGTGCTCGCCTGTCGAACTCTAATTACTAGCAATTTTGACATCCAGGCAATAATTTGTGCAAAGGAGAGACACAAATGCCGAGAGTGGAGCCGACGTGATAAGGTCTAGTACGAGCCACGCGGCGAATCTAACATTTTCTTATTCTCCGTACAGTAGAAAATTGTTGGTTTTTAAACACAGACCAGGACCTGCATGAAATATAAGGGATCTACATGTTAGCTTTTTAACGTTCATGGGTAGGGAACACATGACTAGTATCAATTACTGTATCAATGTAGCACTATATAGCGAAGATTGGACATTTTCTATCATTAGCACTGGAATTAATATATTCAGAAGCGTAATCCACAAAAGTGCTGGCTAAGGTAGGGAGTACAGCCGATACTAATCGAGGGTGGCAATCTCAACCAAGGAATTCTGCACCACATTCCACCAAAAGTCTGTGGCGCCCTCCGGGGTCTTTTCGCTAATCAAGCGAAGAACCACCACCGTGAAAACTTTAAACACGGTCAACTACGTAGTGATACGATACAGCGGGGAAAATTCATAGAAGCAGGGAAATTCCGGGTGTTAGCCAATCATTTAAACTTTATAGCTTTGTAGCTACGTAAAAGATTTTCTGGTCGTGAAATCGTGGATATAGTGGGACTTCGTCGTGAAGATCTTAAGGACCCTGATTAAATACTTAATTTTCCTACTCAGTAGTACCCCATTTGCATGTGTGGCAGTCGTCTCATTCCCATCCATATCGATGACTTCTCAGACGGGGTCCAACCAAGGCCCAGCCCTCGTGAGGGGAATATGGGCTGCAATGGCTATTGCAGTCGTAATATTGATTCTCAGATTGATTGCCAAAATCAAAATCCGACATTTTGGTGTAGACGATATCCTGATGAGCCTAGCATTGGTAATCTCTTCCCCGATAGGATTTTGTTTCACATGAATTCTAACCTCGTCGTGTTGTCTAGGCATTGTCAATCGCATCGACGGTATTGTTGACGCTCTGCGTTAATAACGGCTTTGGCCAAGACCTCCTGACGCTTCCTTCCGAGTCGTTAATGCATGTCCTCAAATACATCGCAATCCAAGTACCACTTATCACGATCAGCACCGGAATCGCCCGCACGGCTTTCGTTCTTTACTTGCTCAGGATTCTTGGAAACAACAAAAAATATCAAATCGCACTGTGGATCGCCATGCTGCTACAGCTGTGCGGCAACATCGTCTCTGCTGTTCTGCCACTCAGCATTTGCCGGAATGTGAATATTCTATGGGATGGAAATGTGAAGACGACCTGTGGAGATATTGTGGCAGTTGTGAAGTTTTCATACTTTTCTTCTTGTTGGTGACCCTTTCTTGTACCGCCACAATAGAATAATGCTAATGTGCATCGTGTCGCCTATCAGCCGTCAACACAGCCACAGATTTCTTCCTGGCCGTTTTCCCGACAATCGTTTTCTGGAACTTGAACTTGAAATTCGGAGTGAAGATTACCTTGATTGTTCTTCTGAGCCTCGGACTACTGTACGTTCCACAATAACCTTTTTGTGGTCTAGACCAAAGTCTATATCCACATACTGACTCGTATCACAGAGCCATGATCGCATCAATCATAAAAACGACTGCACTTGACCAAGTGCCGAGCGTGACAAACATAGGCGCCTCCGGAGGCATTGATTTGGTCCGCTGGGGCTACGCCGAAAACGCAATCATCATCATCACGTCTTCAGTCCCCTGTATTCGCCCTTTGATCATGTCCTCTGTGCGAAAGCTGTCTAGCGCGGCCAAGTCCAAATCATATGAACTCACGTCGCCCTTTAGCAGGAACAGAGTCACTTCGGCGGTTGATGTGACTGGTCAGTCTAGGAGAAGTGAGAGGTATACAGCAAGTGATGATCGTATGGGGGAAACTGATAGTCTTGAGCGAATACTGGCGGGAGACCAAGGGAGGGGTATCACCAAACAGGTAGATATAACGGTCATCTCATCGAATGAGGATTTGAGGGGGGAATAATTTAAATGGTAATAGTAATTCATAAAAGAATATTAGAAAAATGAATCCGTTTCAAAAGTTGTAATTTCATAGATAAAAATGACACGGAACTCTACACAGAGTTCACCAGAAACAATTTCTCAAAGCCAATTTAGAAGACTTGCTGACTCATGAATATCATTTCTGACTAGTATAATTGTCATCCTATTGTGCAAAGCACAAAGAAATGATTCATCTAATCGTTGTGTTTAATTAATTGTCACACAATCCTACTAAATATGGGGAACCGGGAGATACTGGAATTTACTTCTGGCTGAACTGAAAAAGTAGAATAACTACCCTGCATATATATTTTTACAATAATTTTGTGCTTAAAACCAAAGCAGAAGGTAGAAACTCTACTGAATATAGAAAGCATGATTCTATGATAGCTATGTTGGTTCATGAGTCAAACACTTTTCGGTGCTACTAATATGTTACCCCTGTGTAACCAACACCAAATCAACATATTTGTAGAACAAATACACTATAAAAAGACTTTTAGCCTTCCTAAAGTAGTAAAATAAGAATTATGTGGTATCACACAGAAATCTTGACACATGCACTTTTGTAACCCTGCTGAGCTGTACATTTATCCTGCTCCGCAGAAGTCTCAGATTGTACTTTTTACGCATTTTAGACATGAAAATGGCTAGATTATTTCTGTTAATGAATGTTTGTCAAAACCTTAACCTATAAAACTTATCAATTAGCCACTTTCTTGATGTTTTTCTCCTCTCACATAAAGAGCAATACTTTCTTCTACCACTTAACCCACAATTTGACCCAGATTTCCTATGAATCAGAATGCGTATGGCTTTCAAATTAATGTCTCTGATGTTCACGTTGACTCATATTACAACACAATTGAAGAACAAAGGAGACCCCTGACACTCTTTCCTTGTAGAGCAATTGCCACATATCAAGGAAACACGTTATGACTAAATCGTAAAGAGTGAGTCAAAGACATTTTGAAAATGAGTAGAGTGTCGTAGATGTGAATTCTAACAAATTTACTTCATCTTCCTCCTTATTCACTGCATACTGTCAAGCTCTCAATCTACAATATCTTTGGATAGGCCTCTATTGCCTCTAAAGTCAAGAAAAAGGTCTCTGAAAACCAAGAAATTTCTCTATTGCAGGAAAATACCATGGGACTTCCACCTGAGTTAAATAACATGGTCTTCAATGACTTGCCTCGACGTGACAAGATCAACTATTTGGTAGCCTATTATCCAGACTGGCCGCCCTTACCACCGAAGTTTTGGGACCAATATACCACGGTTGAAGAATGCGAGTATATATTGAGTCTGGGCCATGATAAAAATAAACAGGCTACTGAAGTCATTATGGCTCAATTTTGCAAGCTCTACATCTACGTGGACGAATACTTTAAGGAGCGAGAGAACGATTACAACCGTCGCCAGTTCAATCGGATAAAAAGCGTCCTCTCACATCTGCAGAAGCTTAAGGATATTCGATTTATGAAAACATATGACGAGTTCAAGGATCACGTTGAGATCCCCGGTGAAGTTGTTGAGTGGCTTCCGCCTGAAACAATGGACACTATTCACGTTCGCCAGCCGTCAACACTCTTTCTTGAGTTGTCAGCTCAAAAACTGGACAGGCTCAAAAATTTGCACTGTACCGTTGGTAGTGGAGAGGATTTATCGAACTATTTTGTACCGTTCGAGGCCCTGGTTCATGTCAGCTGGGTGCCATATCAGGGCGCGTGGCCTGATGGCTTCCACAAACTTGCAGGACGAGGAAACCTCGAGGGACTAGGCTTTCGCTACCAAGTCACAGGCGCAGACGTTAAAAATTATAAAGACCTTTGGGGACGGCTAAAACATGTCGAGTTGTTGGTTGGCATTGACACTGCTGTTCCACTTCTCAGCCAACTCAACCGTGAATTGACCCACCTCAACCTGGGGATATCTTCCAAAAAAATGGAAGATGGACTTTTCGACAAAATAGTCTCTTTTCACAAGTTGGAGTTCTTAAAATTGAGGGTTCCCAATACGGCGCCAGTTCCGAAAGCGGAGTTTATGAAACTCGTCCATCTGAAAAGCCTCCGGAATTTAGACCTTGACTACCGTTATGGAATTGATGCCGACGAAATTGCTGCTCGGAGAAGTGAGGGAGCCTTCAAACGTTGCATCATAGAGGATGCTGAAATCGAGGATCTGTGCCACGTTTTATCGCACTTATCGGCTCTTCAGTCGTGGTCTATCCGGGCGGACTCGAGGTGGAACACTAACCCCAAAGCCTCGAAAGCTTTGATGGAAAATTGTTCCCATATTCCAAACTTGTTCAGCGGTTCATTGAAAATGGTGCTCGACGATGAATTTTATAATCGGAAGGATCGTTGGTGCAATGACCCGCATCGCATGACACTGCCAGCAGAGATCGTTCTATGCTATCCGCCTCAGAAATCAGGAGCTGAAGGGTAAGTTTTACTACTCCCTCATTTAGATAATACGTTACTAATAAGACCATTGTTGAGTACGTCTAGTTATAAATCAGACGTCGATTTCGTCAAAGACAGACTGGAATATCATATACCAAAGTGGCACTTTAAAACTTTCCCGCAGACAAGTAAGCCTGAGAGTAAGTTTCATAACCGCCTTGCGAAATATCTATGTGAGAGAAGGTGGATTGAATCCTGGCCCGAAAAAGGGCCAGAATGATGGAGTTTCTTGTCGGGCGTGTACTTTTTTTGACGAAAGACTCTCCCATGGAAATTCACCCGTGGGCTACCGAGAACAGGCTTCCAGTAACCCATCTTCTTTTCTTAATTATACGATTTTCCTACCATTCTTTTCTTTATAACCTTTTCCCTTATTATGCCCCTTCCTTATTATACCTTTTCCTTTGTATCTTCCTGCGGACTGCATGAATTACCTCCACGTTTGGGGGATTTTTCTTATATTTTGTTACCTAGCTTAGAGAGGCGAGACAATTGGTAGCTAATAATAATAACCCAAATTGATGAAATAAGTGTAAAAGTAAAATTATGTTTCGCAAAAGGTGCCGACCCCATATATGTCGACGTAGGTGTACTCACGTTTAAATATCAAGGGGTGTATCATTGTAAGAACCGTGGAGACCAATGGAATTGTATATTTCATAACTTGAAATTACTATATGTACGTTGATTGTGATTCCTAATACAAAGATGCTAACTGGTATGAGGCAAGGAAAAACTCTACTGAAAAATGTGATTCCAAGATCTGTATTAAATGACACGAGTTTCATCTTGTCAGTGGCTATAAATTTCGGAGGATCAGTCCTGATAATTCAAATCTGTCGAATATAAGAACCAGAAAGTTACCCTCTGGCATTTTCCTATCATCACGAGTTAAGGTCAAGCGGTGATCTGCAGGAGAAAGAGTTGAGCTCCGGAATCTTAAATGCCTCGATCATGCCTTTGAATTCGGTCAGTAACCTTACGCAAATAGTCAAAACGTGGAATAAGCAAACCTACCTTTAACAGCAGCATACATTCCCAGTCCACTCATGGCTAGTGAGGCCAGGAGATACAGCACGTGCCAGATATTAATGGCAACCTGCAAAGAGCCTCCGCTCCAGAAACCGCGCACCCATCGTTGCACGGTCGACTCTTGCCGGATGACTCTGCCAGTGTTGGGGTCAAATCCCTCTCCATCCTCGGGGCGAATGGCGTTCTTCTGGATATCAAAGCCCAAGGCAAATAGAGGCGGCAGCGTGTATGTCATGTTGAGCAACATAGATGCTGACATCACACTCACAAAGCCAAAGTAGTCCGGAATCGCCGCGGCAATGATGAAAGCAATTATCCAAAAGACCGGGACGAGGATTGAATAGATAATTTTCCCCAATCTAGTAGTAAGCGGAGGCGCCCGGAAAAGATCCATAAAGACGTTGTTGTAGACCACTTTGACGCCGATATTCCCGTAGAGGCCGGCAGCAATAAGGGCGCTGATAAGCGAGATCATGTTGCCAACGGTTTGCCAGCTATAAATACTGACGCCTTGGTAACTCGGGTTGAAGCTATACTGGCCTTGATAGTGATAAACAAAGCATCCGTATATAAGATAAACACTGTAGACGAAAAACTGGGCGCCCCACATTGCTTTGATAAAGTCTCGCGGACGTCTCATCTCGGCCATGAACTCGACGAACAGCTGAATACCGGCGTAGGCCAATACAGCAGACAAGAGCCCGTTGATCGAACCCACCAACCCATTCGGGGGGAGTCCGTTATAGTGGATGATTGGAGGATACTCGCCGTTGACACGGGTGATTGTGGTGGAGTCTACAGCGCTACCTGCGGAACCGAGCGTTGAGATGGCAAAGTTTGGAGGCGAGTGCGCGATCACGCCCATTGATATGAAAATAACCAACAGGTTTGCCCAAACCGAGAAGTTTGCTATCCATCCAAAGGATCGGAGCGTCCGGATTTGGGACACCAAGAAGCCGACACAGACGAAGAGGACCGGGCAGACGGCATAGCATAGGCGGAATTTAGAGACTTGGGAAATATTCTCCCCAAATTGAATCGTGACCTGGCCAACAAGGAGCAGCAGAGCAATGGCTTGCATCAGATTCGTGATATATCGAACAGTGCTACCCCATGTTCGAAAGGCAATATCGCCGTAGTTTCTCGCCGGGAATTGGTGGCTGTCAACGCCCAGGAAAACTCGCCAGACCAAATATCCGGAATAGCCAGCCATGAAGCCGAAAACGGTGTACAAAGCAATACCTAATCCTTTGGTCAGACACAATTATCTTGGAACAGACGGTGACATTCTGAGGGCGGCTTGCTCACCTGGTCCCCATCCTAAAGTACCCATCGCGAAAGCGGAGCCGTACGGTCCAAGAACATCGGTAGTAATTAGGTAGAAGCCTTTGTGAGAGGAGATATGGGTCAGTAGTTACGTTTCTGGGGGGTTCTCGCTATGTGTCTTATTCCACTCACAGGCGCCGGTTGATGCGGTTCGCAATGCACGACTTGCATTCGCCCACTCGTCATCGGATATCTCAAGCCTGTTCTCGACACTGGCATAGTCCTTTTCGGTCAAAGTCGCGGTCGGGGCCTCGTCGGCGTTGCTATCCTGAGGGTTCTTCTTGCGACTAATGAGATTCCGTATGTTGAGTTTCGGAGACTCGAGGTTTTCTTCTTCCTCGCGGGTTTTCTGCGCATAGTAATGATACTCCTCGAACGCAACATTTGGATCGTGAGGAGCGCGTGCTTGCGGCTTTATGTACCCGCTATCAGGCGGTATCGCTGGAATCTTGGACATTATGCCGTGTTTCTGTCCCTCGTGTGGTCTCGGAGCTGGAGGAAGAAAAATAGTAGAAACGGAAACGATTTAGTTATAGCTATTTATTTGATCATTTAAAACCATCGTCTCACGCATTGACAAAGCTTGGTTGAAGCCTCCTTCCTACTGCAGCCTAACTAGTTGGTCTTAGCGCTTAGAGTCAGTGTAACGCCCCGCACTTCACAGCAAGATAAGTCCTTTGGTCTCGATTGTGATTGGCAGGTGCTCGCATGCCAGTCACGCTCATTCCTCTGTTGGAAATTGTTTTTTAATCTACGAGCAAAGGTGCGCATACGGAGTACGAATCTGTTCAATAACATCTCGCAGTGCCGGACGTGAAGCTTGGTACGTATTCGGCAAGAGATTTGTGGCTGTAGTCAATGATCAGGACTGCAAAGCTTAGTTTTATCCCGAGGTCAGGACACGGGGCAAGGAAATAAATCTCCGAGGGCAACCGCGCAGCTCTATGTTCGCCCTTATCTATTAGCCGTGGCAGCATGGAGTGTCATTCACAGTGCAGGTCACGTTGCTGGGGGAATACTGGTTGCCGCTATGTTCCGAGGGAGCTATCTAATCGGCACTACGGAGGATTCCCACTATAGGATGCATACGCGTCTAGCTGTCAGAGAATCACACAGTACAGTGCAAATAAGGCAATTCACTGCCACTTATAGGTCCATCATGAAGACACAATAAGATGAAAATCCTATAGTTATGGCGAGCGCCAAGCTTTCGGCAGTGGTTCTCTTGGCAAAGGTTTGGCCAATTAAAATTCCGCATTTGAGAGTGCCAAGCACTTCTATTGGCTCTAAAGACCCACATACCCCGGGACAACCAGCCAACCATGTAACAGTAGGGAGTGGGACACATGCTTCAATCCAGCCAATCAAGGTTCGCAAATTAACTAGCATAGGGCCGTCATCGATAATGCGAATACACAAAGCATTTCCAGAGGTTGGGTAAGATATTCGAGGTGAAGGAGTCGTATTGAGCATAGGATTTCTTGTAGGGCTGAAAGATCTACAGGAGTTGCTAGCAATAGTGTGCAGGGCCCCTTGCTAGTCTGGAACGGCGTCACACTGTACTCTGCAGTCTACAATCTGCACTCTACACGAATAGCTACTGGAATAACTTCACCTGTTAGCAGTGTCGGTTCACTTGTATAGTACCTAACCAATAACCAACATTTGAACCCACAACAGTGTTGGCTGCACAGTGGATGCGACGTCACGTGCAGCACTTGGCACATTGCGGGGATCACTACGAACATGGAAAATATACCAGCTGAGAAATTATAAGAGGTACATGTACGAAGAAATCGTAATCCATTGAATCCAACAGCTCAATACCTTGTTTTATTGATGCATGGTAAGTTTATGCTATCCATTGATATCAATCATTTACATATAAATTCTAAACATGACTCGATTACTTCATTAGCCCATCAACTTCAAATGTTTCCACCTCGAGAATAGTGATTTTGCTATGAGATCAATGACTCTGCTCTTCTTTATACTTCCTCCACCAATCCCCTTTCAACCACTGCGTCTCGCTAGCCTCCTTATACTGACTGCCTTCGGGACAAAACCGATATCGATCCAACTCCCGGAACCCGTCTTCGTAGATATCTCCAATATGCCGCCAACAAGCCGTGTTCTCGTCCGCCCATTCCTCCAAACGACTAAAATCGCGACACATACGCACCTGCCCAAGCCCACTTTTTTGATTTGGCTGAAAGCCTGTGTACCGCGGCGTATCGTCAGCATCACACATGATCTCGTCGCGCAACACAAGGAGACAGTGGGCGAGATGGTTCCAGGGGGAAGACTGCTTCTCCCCATCGCGGAATTCGACGAGCGCAGTGCGTAGTGTTTTGACGCAGTGCAGGTTATGGTACGCGTTTATCAGGTAAATGCCCTTCTCCTCATCCCAGGGAAACCGTTGCGCGCGCGGGAGACCCTTGGAGCGTGCGTAGGAATCCAGGAGTGCGATGTTGCCCTTGTCGTAATTTGTTGCTGCCCAAAGTGCATCTTGCTCGGTCTCGTTGGAGCCGTCGTTGGGGCCCCAAGACCGTGCGATTGTACGAGAGAGCCCGGCTATTCGCTTCGTTAGTCTGATGCCCCATCACTTCAAGAAGAGAATTGATTATACTGAGAAAAAGCAGTTTTCTCTATAGCTGGCGGTTGTATATGGGAGTTGAAGACAAACAAACTGGCGAAGACGATGTCAAGGACACCCAATATGATGAGGAGAAGAGGTTTGATGCGCCGGCAGGTGGCCGCCTGCGTCTTGCGGGAGTCTATGTGCTCACGAGCAGCTTCGTAAATGTTTTTTTCATCTTCTGATGATTCAGACGTACGAAGGGGTTGGTACTGCGACATGATTTTCTTGTGAGTTAAATTGAATGCAGCCAATATCACAAAGGCTGATGTCGTTGACCTGTCCAAAGCGCCGCATGCTTCGTGGCTGCCACCGAATATCGCATTAAAATCATGGGACATTTTTGAGGACCCCCCACCGAGCCTCGTTGGCAAATACGACTTGGTTCATGTGCGACTTCTGGTGCTGGTCCTGTCTGGGCTCGATGCTAAACCCGTTCTTCGCCGCTTGCTGCAGCTTCTCAAGCCCGGCGGCACGCTGTAATGGGATGATCTAGATTGCATGAATATGCACGTCAGAAAGATCGACGCGTCCGTGTCTGCGCCAGCGCTCGATGAGATTTGCACCCTGTCTTACTCCTCCGGCCGCCATGACTGGCTCCTGGGCCTTCCGCAGACGTTGGAGGCTGAGGGCTTTCAGCATGCACAGCTGCACCAGTACAGCGAGGGGCCTGCCATGACGCGAGCCTTCAACGACCTACATATGTTCACGATGGATAAATTCGCTGCCTCGCTGATGCGCCTTGGTAAGACGGAAGCGGCAGAGAAGCTGTATGGGCTCATCAAGCAAGGATATCAAGAAAGTGTGGGCGGCGCTGCGCTCTGTATCCCGCGAATCGTAGTCGTAGCGCAACGCGCTGAGTGACCAACCAATAAAATTGAATTCATTAGTCTCCCAACAATCAATAACAAAGTTATCTTCTTAGATTGGCTACCTGCAAGAACTATTACTAGTACGTACTTACTCGCCGAGGCTGAGGGTTGAGACATGTAACCGGTATCGCGGCTGCCGGAGTTTTCCACCACTAAAAGGTGTCTTCTCCAATTAACTAGCATGCATTAATGCATTAGACTGCATAGCTATCACCCAAGCCTAAGACACCGTTGGTAAGCAACAAGCAATCAATGGTGCCGTGGATCCGGACAGACAAAGAAATATGTCAGAGAGGGGTGGCGGGCTAGTAAAAACACAGATATTTCCCGAAATTTACCACCAATACCACGTAATATATGTATACTGTGTATTTTAAATGAGTACTGCACCCTCTTCCAGTTTGATATACAGAGCACCGGGCAATATTAGTTCCCATTTGCACGTGAGTCACAAAGAGAATGACGTATCTGCGTGACCAGACATGCGTTCTCGAGTTTGACAATCCATATTCAGGGCAGATGTACAAATTAGCTGCCCACCATGAGCAAAGTCGGAGTCGAAGTTGGCCAAGCCTTGGAAGAAACATGCGTGGAGGAAGAGAAATCGTCTTCTCTTCTAACCGCCACAGCGCCCAACTTTTCGCAAACAGCAATAATCGTGCAGTTCGAAGAAAATGACCCGGAGAATCCGCAGAATTGGGCGCCCTGGCGGAAATGGTCCATTGTCAGCTTGGTCGCGATGATGTTCATGCTCGCGTGCGTATATATCTACATCTCTCCTTGCTGTTGACTGATACTGAGCAGTGTATAGCAACTTTGGCACCATTACCATTGTACCTGCCATGCCGCTTGTCCTCGAAGAGTTCCACCTGTCTGCCAATAATTTGGATTCAACCTTGATTGTATCGATCTGGGAATTGGGCGAAGTTGTTGGACAGTTCTTCGTGGGCCCGCTGTCAGAGCTGTATGGGCGCATGCCAGTCTACCATGCCGGAAATGTGTTTTTCATCATTTGTTCCGTGGCTGCAGCTTTGAGCACGAATATTTCAATGTTAATTGCTTTCCGGTTTTTGAACGGTGTCGCCATTACCTCACTCACCTTGGGCCCGAGTATCGTCGGCGATATGTTTAAGAAAGAGGAACGGGGCACCGCCATGTCTATTGCTATCGCTCTACCGCTCCTAGGACCATTTATTGCACCTATTGTGGGCGGTTATGTTGCCGATGCGCTTGGATGGCGGTGGACTATTTGGTTAGTCGCTATCGTGGTCGGCGTAGTCACTCTCTTCTCATTCGCCGTCTTCAAAGAGACATATGCGGTAAAAATCCTTCAGGTCAAGGCAGCGCGTCTCCGGAAAGAGACAGGAAATGAAAATTTCCAATCTCCTTCGCAAGAAAAGAAGAGGCTGTTAGGGTTGCTGATAAAACCTATGCATATGCTTTTTTCATCGATTGTTGTATTTGTCATTTCGCTCTACACCGCTCTGACTTACGGCATATCGTATATGATCCTCACAACGATGGCTGAAATAATGCAGAAGACTTACGGCTTCGGGGAGGGCCCTCTTGGAATAACCTTTCTAGGAAGAGGTACGTTCTTATTTCCTTTCCTTACGCCGTCCTTTCCTAACATCCGTATTTCAAGCTGTGGGGAACATTCTCGGTATGCTTCTATACGGCCTGTTCTCAGACCGATACATCCGGTACAAAAAGGCCAAAGGCGAGACAAAGCCAGAGCTTCGCCTGCCGCTCATGATTCTCGGCGCCCTGGTGCTTCCACTAGGACTCTTCCTTTACGGCTGGACAATGAACAAAGACATCCATTGGATCGTGCCAATCATTGGAACAGCAATAGTCGGCTTCAGTATGCTGCTTAGCATTCTCCCGACAGAAAACTATCTAGTTGATATATTTGATCCCCTGGGGACATCTGCGTCTGCTATTGCCGCTGGTGTGATTACCCGTGGCTTGCTTGCGGCGATTTTACCGCTGGCTGGTCCGCCGTTGTATGATACCTTGGGACAGGGTTGGGGAAACTCGCTTTTTGCCTTTATTTCGATTGCCTTCATCCCGCCGTTGGTAGTTCTATGGCGATATGGTGATTTGCTTCGAGAGCGTCGATGCTGGGGCTTTCGGCTGGCGAGTGCGGTGAGCCATTAACAGGTCACGATGAATTGAGTTTTTGTTTATTATTATATTGGGAGAGCACCTTTTGGTGTTAAGCAGTTTATGAAGCGTAAATATCTGCGGGAATAGTTTGCATATATAGACCTTGGTGTCAAGCACCAATTGATACACCCAAAACTACATTGATATCCATCACCATCTGCTTAGATCAATTTCGACAGCCATTACTATGAATCAATGAATGGCAACAACATGCTTGATATTACATATGTACGAAGCTGCCAGCCATACTTAAGAGTTAGGGGTTAGAAGTGTCTGGATAAGAGTTAAGTAAAGTTTGGACTCCTCAGAATGGATAAATGGACACTATAAATCGAGAACTTTCTGAACTGGGTATTGACACTTAAAACACTAGTAATTTACTAAGAAACCTAATACCAAGTATACAGCCGAAAGCGGTTAGGGATCAATTGATACGATGCCCCTCATACATATACCAGAAGCACGTGTTGCATAACAAAGAAGATGAACAAGTAGCAGTCAGAATTTTAGCATTGATTCATCGATGACTAAGGGATAATTGATATCAGTTTGATTCGTTTGCAATTACTCCGCTTTAAAGTTGGCGCTCCCCCGCTCTCCAATTCTCTGTTCACATTTATTGTCCCGACGAGCTTCGCTATTAAACCGAGGACATTACTGCGATCATACTTTCGCCTCAGTGTTTCTCCTATACATTGACTCCTGTGGTTGAGATTGGGATATAATATGACGTCGCTAACATACTACTCGCGACCTGGCCGAGGCCAGCATTTTCAAGAAAAATATGGCTTCAGCGAGGCCGTGATCACTGACCAGAGGATGGAGTTAGCTGGACAAAGTACAAACCCCCTCTTACCTTGGCATGGTCAAAGGCTGTATTATGCATTCAATTATTTCCCTTGATACATATTGACCAAGTGAAATTAAATAAATAGCTGGCATGAGCCCCGACACAGCGAAAGTGCCACCTACCCTCGAAGAAGAAGTCGCCCAAGCCTTCACCAACATCAACGAAGTGATTCTCTACGCCCTAGAAAAGGCCAATCATCCTGCCGCCGCAGAAAGCAACAAAACGGGCTGGGATAGGGTCATCAAATTGCGAACATACCACGTGAATCTGCCCGAGACTCGCGACCGGATTATTGAGTTGATGGTGCAGCATGTGAAAAAGTGGTGTCCGAATCATACTCCTACCTGGACTATGTTGGGCGTGTACTCATTGCCGTTTCCCGAGCAGAATTTGGAGATTGAGGTGGATGTGTATCTGGGGTAGATGCAGGTGGGTGGCGATTATGCTTTGACAAGACAATGGGGGAGCACAACTCTAACCCCTGCATATATCAATATTTATAGCATATGCTTAGTTTCTGTGCGTCTATTGAGGCCTTTGATTCCCATTCAATGCTAGTAAGAAGTTTAACCAGTGTCAACTACTAAGTATTCAAGAGAAAACAGGATACCCTTCAACTGAAAAAACCACTCGGAATTGCATATCCATTCTTACTGACACTCAATAGCGCAAAAAACGACTTATGACTTATGTACGCGACCATTGATGACGATAAGATTGAGTTTTGAATGGTCCTGCAGAATTTCAATGTTGGATAACGGATCACCGTCGACAAGAATGAAATCGGCATAATATCCTGGCAACACCTTGCCAAGTTCGTTCGACCGCATAAATAGTTTGGCAACTCCAGCGGTGGCTGATATGATGCTTTCGTGAGGAGTGAAGCCGAGAAGTTTGACAAAGTGAGCAAGATCGCGAGCATATGTGCCGTGAGGAGTCCATGCAAACCCATAATCGCTAGTCCCACAGTCAGCCATAATCCATGATAAAGAGGGCGACTCTGAAAACCCAAGGACAGTACCTACCCTCCTGGTAAAACCACGATACCCCGTCTGTGCATTTCTCTGAGGCCAGGAACGGCGGCATCAAGCTCTCGTCGGTAACCGACTTCTTCTGCCTTGGCTTGTGGGTAGCCAAAGGCAGCAGCATCTTCCAGCGTTCCTACAATCCAGTTCAGTGCTGGCGCGACAACGTGTTTTGTTTTGTTCTTTTCTAGCATGTCCATTCCTATCCGAATCGTTAGTGACGGGTTACTCCTATTCTATGGAATTAGATGCATACCCTCGTCGTCAATATAGGAAGCGTGAAAAATGACATCGACACCATGCTTGACACATTGCTTCACGCTATCTCTAGCACGGGCATGAGCGCAGACTCGTAGTCCATGTTTGTGGGCTTCGTCTACTGCTGCCGCAGTCTCTTCGTCGCTGAAGTAACAATCCTGGGCGGAACGAATCTCGGTGATCTAGCAAAGTTGGTCAATTCCCGGAAATGGTAGTACCTTCCCCAAAGTCTCTCACCTCTTCTCCTGACATTGAAATCTTGACTTGGTCTACCCCCAATGCAGCGTGTCGGCGGACAACCTCGCGCATTTCTTCAGGGCCAGCCGCATACGCAGTAATCCCGGGAACAAGGTCGCCATCCGGGCGCGCTATTTCTTTTGCATTTGCAAGTGACCGAGGTCCGGGGAAATATCCAGCATTGACTGCATCACGGACAGATACGTCGAGGAGATCTTTAGCCGATGCAGCTCCATAACACCTGACAAGTATTGCTATATAAGTGATCAGTTATGGAAGAGGTGAGACTGACACGTACATGGTGTATCCTGAATCCAAATAGATTCGTGCACTTCGCGCAGTCAACAACGTGTGTTCTTCTACGCCCAATTCTCCCAGTTTTCCAAGATCTCCTCCATTCCACGAAAAGTGTGTGTGGGCATCCCCCAAGCCGGACATCAAAGTGCGACCCTTGCCTTCGATAACTCGCACGTTGGGGTCTTGATGAAAGGTTTCCTTATTCGGCACATGACCGACAGCCGTAAATCTTTCACCTTGTGAGGGAGAAGGTCAGATGAACTGTCACATGAGTTGCAAGTAGCCCGCATACCTTCAACCAACACGTCTCCTTTGTACGGCTCTTTGCCAGTGGAGTCCAAAATATTGACATCGATAATCAAGATCCGTGAGTCTGGCTTGGTGCCGGCAATTTCATACTTCTTCGGGGTCAAACTGCTGTCAAACTGCACAGCATCGATGGCCTGTATATTGCGCGGGGGACCAGAATACGGCTCCACTTCCGCTGCGGCTTTGCTCCATGAAACTGCTGCGGCCATTGTGTTTTCTTTTTGGGCGTAATCCCTGTCGGCGTTTTAAAGTATGACTTGTTTACGGAGTACTTCTCTTCGGCGCAAGAAAGGCAGCTGATTACTGGGATCAGAAGAAATACAAGCTCAATAGCCAAGGTAAGTGATCAAAGCTTTGCATGGACTGCAGGATGAAACCAAACCCCGAGGGGTACGATGAACAATCGCCGCGTTCTTATTTGCTTCACGGCTCAGGGGCATTGCAGCCCAGCACTACGTACTAGCTTTTTGCATTCAGGAAAAAGATTGACAAACTACTTCCAGTTGCCTTTTTTTTATGCTAGGCTGTTCCGTCTCGGACAGGTGATTGTCCTGTATTTTGTCTTCTCCGTGTTCTCCGCGCAAGGTGCAATGTCACGGACGTCATTGGCTTAGCCCAGCAAATTATATGGAAACAAGCTCGTACTCTCTTGGTCTAGTGTCATCCAAAATACGCTGGCCCGACGTCTGGCGACTAATTATCATCCTGCTCGTCAGACTATAATAGGATAGTGGACCGTCTTTTCGGGTGAGGAGACAGCCGGGCTGCCAGATAATCGATGGACTGAAACGGCGCAGGTTCCACGTTGGTTTGGCTAAGCTCTTAAAGGCTAACGTCAGGTGTCCGGGGAAGACAAATCCCAACTACGTATTATGTATTATTGCGGCGCAGATATGCAGGCCCCGTTATACTTCTGCCGTTTCTTGGCGAACTGATGATCCCGAGGAAGAGAGCAGGTGCCATGTGCATTGCGATTTACATAAAACAGTGACGTGCTATCTTCAATGTCGTCTTCTGTTTGCTTTTTCTCCTGATTTTCTGGGTCTCGCTGTGCGACTTTTTGGCCACTAAGTCGGTGACAAGGATGTCCTGGCACTAGGGTTGGGCGAACCTCCCTATTTATGGAGACGGCGAGACGGGGAACTTCCGGGCGTCCAAGGGCTTGTCGGGCACTAGACGAACCCTAAAGCGCCCGGAACGGGGAACTCCCACCCGCTAACGCTCAGTGGTCAATGGGCCCCGTTCTGACGGGTCCCGCCATACACCGACGCCCCGTCCCGTATCCTATGTACGTAGCAGGATGGAGCCGTTCTCGTTTTGGCCACCAACTCCCCCCACAACACCCACAACAAGTGAACAACCCGACACACGGGGGAGAGCAAAAGGAAAAATAAATCTAGGGTAACTATTCTACCGCATGCTAGGTATAAGCTTTAAATACGATGCATACTGATCTGATTAGACCCCATCGTACATACTACCGGGGAGTAGTCCGTACTTGCTTTCATCAGTGGCTTATAGTAGAAATAAAACCCTCGGCCGCGTTCGGTTGCTCGGCTCGGTGCTTTTCCTGGGACTTTAGTGCTTACCTGCATTTCCGGGGCACACAGCGACACCATTATTGGTTCCTTGTTTCAATAGGCATTATTATTAGTATTAATGTCAAACACCGTAGATGATCTTAATCTTCCCATTGAGAGACTAACAACTTGACGATCAGGGATCCTTCTCTCCGGCCCAAAATTGAGACCCAGTATCCGTAACGATTCCCTAGTACGTACCTCATTTACTCTGTTGGGATAGAGTCCGTCGGGAGACGTTTTTGACGTATGTTGGAAAAGAGGAGCAGGAAAATTCTTGCGTTGCCTAGACCAGATTTGTAAAGATTATTATTGCCAAGGGTGATGACCACTATGTTCATTAAAGTATACGGGGGTTTGGTCCCAACAGGGAGGGTTGCCACTTTAAATGAACATGCTATAACATGGAACACTTATGAAGAAATTTTTCCCCCTCAGTCCTAGGTTGTATCCCGAAACTGCCAGACGTTGTCTGATACTTTTCAAACGCCGGCTGCAGGCAATTTGCTCAATATGGCGTATAATCTGCCTGTCGAGCTTTTTACCGAGCTCGGCATTGGTATCATCATCTTCGCCCTTCGATTTTATGCCCGCTGGCAGACAGTGGGCCCTCATAATTTTGGATATGACGATATGTTTGCTGCCATTGCTGTTGTATGTTATCCTTCGTTCTTTTCAAGTGGCGATAACTAACTGCGGCCTGAATAGGTTTTCTGGATCCTCGAAGCAACTTTTCTGTACACATGTGGTAAGTCGTGGCGTTATTTTGTTAGGTGACCACTTTGCTTCAAGAGTGCAGGTTTAACAACTCTTGTTGTTTTTTTAGGCGCCAAAGGAAACAACATCGGTCTCAATGAGACAACCGCGATGCAAGTCCCTGATAGCCAGGTACCAATCTTGGCCCTGGGCTCTAAGCTTGCGTATGCTGCTTGGATTTTTTATATTCTCTTGATTTGGTCTCTGAAATCTGTTCTCTTGAGTCTATACATAAGACTTACGTACGTAACTCCACTGTCCCTGTCTATATTGATTACAATAAACTTACGCTGACCCGCTCTCGTCTATAGAATGGGCATATGGCAGCAAAAGCTTGCTAGGATTATGATTGGGCTAAGCATGGTCACCTTCTTGACGAGTTTGCTGTGGCATATTTGTTCATGCCTAGCTCCGTCGAGGTCGTGGCAAATCAAGCCTTATCCAGGAGGTGCGTCTCAACTCTACTCTGTCTCATGATGGATAAACGATGAGTTGCATGAATTCCGAACTAACAATTCAACAACAGATAGCTGCACCACTCGACCGGGAAACTATATACTCATTACTATCATGGATGTAGTGTGAGTTTTCTACACCCCAGTTCACCTATTATTCAAATCCATTGCTAATCAGTTTCACTAATAAAGGACTGACTTGGGCATCTTAATTATTCCGTTCCCCATGCTTCTCGAAGTACAACTCAGCCGCCGCCAAAAGTTTTCTCTTGGAGTACTCTTTTCTTCCGGCATCTTTGTCATGGTCTGTGCCGTCGTGCGTGCATACTACTCTTTATCCAACATCAACAACCTCTCTATTGCACTAGGCTGGGCATCGCGTGAGATTCTCGTGGCATCCATCGTTGTCTGTGCACCGAGTTTCAAACCTATCCTCAGCCACGCGAAAGCCGCCATCAGTGGAAACAGCGGCAGTGGAAGTGGCAGCTGGAAACGATATGGAAACCTTACTGGTGGTCGACAAAACAACACCGATCACCAAGCCGAAGGGGGTTATCTCACATCAGTGACTGCCAGCGGACATCGTTTCAGTACTGACAATGGGCGCGGCAGTCGGTTCAAAATGGGCCCCCTCTCGCGATCGAAAAACGGTGTAGACACCATCGCCTCGTTCAAAGGCGAGAGTCAAGAACGAATTAACGAAACTACGAAAGGCAACGACAGTCCCCACAGCAGTTCTGAGGACATGAGGAATGGGATTCATGTTACGACTCACGTATCATTGGCAGTGGATTAGTTTCCTCTATTCTGTTGCCTTTTTTTTTTGATTTTTATTGTTGGGAAGAAGTTTTTGTACGACGATCCCAAGAGACCTTTTGTACTACATAATAGACCCTGTGTTGATTAAAACATCATTGATGTATATTATTTTCGCTGTTTTTTATTCTAAAAGTTTTCAACTAATGAGCTGAATAATGAAAAGTGTTTATATGCAAGAAAAATCTTTCTACCAAATCAAAGGTTCAACTCGGCGTGATAGAAGAATAACTCACAAAGGCCCGGGAATCTAACCGTGAATTTATGACCAAAGAGAACGCCAACGTTGAGGAGGTATTTGTTAAGAACAAATTCAAAAAATGAATAAAATTATTTCCAAGAGGCTATAAACTGTGCCTGGAAGACTGGCATTTTAATATCAACTTTAAATGTTAAAGGACGAGTTCGCATTAATATTTAGGTGTATTCTCATGGTCATATGTGCAACATATAATACCGGTTGACGTGGGCTTCCCACATGTGCAGTCGGAAATCGGTAACATGCTTGAAAAATCCAATTAAAACTGCAATTAAACACTTACACGAACACCTTTAATGCATGTAATTAAGTCATATAATTAATTAACCTTCGAAATTTCCACGTTGGGTGTGGTTTGCCTCAATGTCACCAAAGTCACAAGATCCATGAATAGTTATAAACTATGACTCGTACTAGCATGTTCGACTAAGTCTCATTTCTAGTCAGCATTTTCACGTTCCTACATTTTATACTTTCGGCTATTTCTAGCGACCACCTGTTCTGCTTTCATTGGACCACTGTAGCAATCCCGGGGCGCTTCTGCAGCTTAATCTAGTGCAATGCAGCCAGCCTTGCCGGAGCAAGCATTGGTTGGCCACCTTATGGTAACAACTCACGCGTCGTCAACTAGCTTCCAACCGTTATGTCCACGAGTAAAAGCAGCGAGTACCGATGCATGAAAACCCCATAGTGGTTGGCCTTGGGTGGTGCACCTGATGTTTTACATTCTTACTAAGTTCATAAGTAAACGAAATGCCCCTCCTCAAGGAACAAGGGAAAACAAGGTTTCAACGGCAGAAGGTTCACTTTAGACGATTATATTTACAATAAAAAACAGGAGAATCCCGATTCCCCCGAGGAAAATGCCCTCTAACACTGATCCTGCCTATTCCAGTATTGTCGCAGAAGTTGGCGCATATAAACGAAATTTGCGCGAGTCAAGCATAAAGGATCCCAGGATCAAAGCGTTCATCGACGAGATAAACACGAACGGCTATACCATAATTAAAGATGCTTTTACCAAAGCCGACATCGACCAAGCGAAAGCCGAACTGGAACAGTTGGTGAAGAGTGGAAACGGTGGTCCTGCTGGTGCAAAAGGACGTAATTCTTTTGAGGGGCTTCGAACCGGACGAATATATTCGCTTTTGGACAAATCAAGGGTCTTCGATAAATTCATCGCGCATCCAGATGTCCTGGCTTTGAATGAATATTTTTTAAAGCCAGGATATCTCATAAATGCGTTTCATAGCGTCCCTATCCAACCAGGAGAAAATCCCCAGACTATGCATCACGATGATGGGCACATCACACTCCCTCGACCGCATGAACCATTTGGAACCGTAAGTGGATTGGCTTTGTTTAGAGAGTTATTTTTATACGTTGAAAATCTGCTTATCTATCGAAAAGGGGGTCATAGTTGCTCTGGACGACTTCACCGAATCGAATGGTGCTACCACTGTAGTCCCAAAGTCACACTTGTGGGACGAAACGCGTTGGCCGAAGAGGGAAGAGGCATCGCCGGTGATAATGGACAGTGGGAGTATGGTATACTTTTTAGGAACACTTTGGCATGGCGGTGGGAAAAATGCCTCCAAGATACAGCGACACGCACTGAATATGCAATATTGTCAGGCGTGGATACGACCTTTTGAAAATCACATTCTCGCTGTGGACTGGAAGAAGTTGGGCGAAATACCTCTCAAAGTGGTGGAAATGATGGGATATAAAGTGGGAACGCCATTCATCGGTGCCGTGGAAGGCGGCAATCCCCTGCGAGCAGTGAATCGCCGACTCAAAGAATATGGATTTGGTAGTAACCGCAGAGTGAAACTGTGATAGAGCATCCAATATTCATTTCTCATCTATGTCTAACAATGACTGGGCAATTAGCATATCGAGTTTCCTAGAGTACGTGACGGTAGATTTCTTCAATGAATTGATCTTAATTGCTTCTCGCAAACTATGTGACTTTATACAAATATATATATGAATTAACATTTGAAATGTAACACACTATTATAACAGATGTCTTGACTAGGAATGGGGACTAGAAATGGACAGCTTGATATTTTGTCGAGGCTTTGCCACCAATTGACTTTATACAGCAAACCGTGCTTTGAGTAGATCATTCTCAACAATGTCATTAATCTTCCCTAACAGCTCGTCGACATCCCATTTAGACGAAAAGAACCGACCACTCAAGCCTTTTATGCGCTCTTGATTCTGGGTAAGCCAAACACAGAATGCTCCCGAAAGGTTTGGAGAATCTGTCAGCACTTTAAATTGACTAGTTAGCAATGAACAGAACCTGCGACTGAGAAATACTAACGGCTTTTGAACTGCTCTGGCATGCCAATTGCAAAGTCGCTATTGATCCCTCCCGGATGCACACTCGCCACGAATATCCCGTTTTTCGCCTGCTGCTCGTTGATCATTTCGATTACGCGCACCTGGGCAAATTTGCTGGCGCAATAGTGAACATGCGCGATTGGACCAGTGATTGTCGGAGCAGACATGGAGCTTATCCCCATAAACACTCGCGTCGTGTTTATGGATTCATTCAGGAGAGGAATGAAATATTTGCCAGCATATGCTGTCCCGAGTGTGTTAACGCGAAACGCTGTTTCTATTTCTTCCACATCTTCTAGCGTAATGTCATTGATCATCGCACCGCTATACCCAGCGTTGACAATTACGGCTCCAAGAGTATTACCGAACTGAGCTTTGGTGGCATTGGCCACGGCCGCGATATCCGACGCAGAGCCAACGTCACATTGCATCGCCAATGCTTTGAGGTTTGGGTTTATCGACTTGGCCTCTTCAGCCACATCTTCGACAACAGGTAATCTTCGAGCAGCGAGAACAAGGCCCGTCGCTCCAGCCAAGGCGTAAGATCGTGCCAGTGCCCCGCCAACTGCGCCGCTGCCTCCCAAGACTACCACGGTAAACGGTTGAGGAAGCCTTTGGGCGCTGGGATCGATGGAAGGGTATACATCTGTATGAAGAGTCGGTATAAAGGAGCGGAGGTCTTGTGCGTTTCGTTGGCTTGGAGTAGGTGAGGGTGCCATTGTGGAGAGCTTCTTTTGTTTTGGGAGTGGAAGCCAATGATGCTAGTGCCGCAGAACAAATTTCTGGATATACTTTAGATATACGTTTTGGAGCAGATAAAAGACTTGATTTCTAATACATTCACTCCACCAGAGATATCTGGTCGGACTTTGCGGAGTTAGTGGGGAGATAGTATACAGTAGAGCTTTCATCTCGACGCGAAAGCGGCGGGTGCTCAAGGTGGCACGATTAGTTCATGAACCTTAAAAAATAGAGGAAAAAAAATACAATATAAAATAAAAGTAACCCAGGAATGTACTTATCGTGAGAGTTTTGTTGTCAAAGGAAGGTGGTATTCTTATTCAAAGGTCTCCCAGAATGGCCATTAGTTATTCAATAAACGTGCTATAAAATTAAACAAGTAGAAGAAAAAGCATTAAACACCAAGCTACGGACGTTCTACTGTAATTGTAGTATGGAGTGGCTCGATTTACAGTGATGCTGTCACTCCAGGCACAATCTCCTCTAGAATTTCCTTGAGTTCTCCCCAGACTTTCTCTTGTGCCTTTTTACCCTCCGCGCTTGTTACCCAACAAGACAATGCTGAGTTGTCTACCAGACCATCGGTCATGTAAGCTCCATGACTCTCTGTTCCTGCAGCTGCTGAAGCAATCAAAGTCCTGCTCCCAACCTCGGTGGTACGGGCTAATAGTATCTTCATAAAGTTCAGCACCCAACCAGCCTCTCGAGCGAGTTCCGAGTGACATAGTCCCGGGTTGAGCATGTTCAAAATGACATCTGACCCTGCCAGCTTTGGCGCTATTTCGCGCACAACGAGAACTTCCAACAGTTTTGAAGTCGGATACCTTACACGGTTGAAATTCTTTTCGTCGTCCAGGGTTTTGAAAGTGTTGGGAGTTTTCCATTCCGGTAGCTTGGTATGAGCGTGAACCTCGCTTGTCACGATTACCCACCGAGGACTAGGCGATGAAGTCTTTTGTGATGACTCTTTGAGTTTTGGGAGAAGCAGCAGACCTAGTAAAAAGGTACTGATTACATTGACGGTAATGGTAGACTCATGGCGTTCCGCGAGCTTGTAATTGAGGGCCGCCACGCCCGCGTTTTCCAACAATACATCGATACGGGGAAGTTCCGAGATGGCTCTTTTTGCAAATGCTTGAACTGAGGCATACGATGCAAGATCGAGCTCCCAGACTTCGCAAATATTCTGCCGCCCAGTGGAAGCCTCAATGTTCTCTTTGGCTTTCTTTCCGGCAGCTGTGTTGCGGACAGCTAAGATGACCTTGTCAGCACCAAGGCGCGTAGCATGGCGAGCTGCCTCAAGCCCCAGACCGGTGTTGGAGCCAGTGACGATGACAGTCTGACCGGAGAAAGACTGTGTCGGATATTTGGGTTTGACAAAGAATTGGGAATAAAAGAAGCCCATATTTTTAGATATACCCTAGTAGAAGATAAAGCGAGAAATGTATGATTATTTCTGGAGGGATGATAATGCTTTTCCTGCGTTGCTGTGTATAATCGTGGCCATCTTACAAGTGGCCATGGTGTTTATATAGTAACAATATACGAAAAGAATGGACTTAATGCTGTGTATCACGGTCTTAAGGTCCGGAAATAACTAGATTCGGACGAAACTCACATCACCCTGTCCGATTCCTTGGCATCTCCTGGTTGTTGTTGTCGTGCCACAACGACGCTACTCCGAATCAGGAGAAACCCACGAGCATTCACATCGCTAGATCGGCGAGGTACTGGCACTTGGGAAATGCAAATCTATAGCATTATTGCACCTTTGAAAATGATCAGTCGTCGATTACTCTGTCATTTTCGAGGAAAAAACTCTACCCACTGTTGCATTTCTGCTTCTCCAAGCTTGCAGCGAGCCGCCGAAGACCTTGTTTGCGACATGATTCGAAAGGTTGCCATCAAATGGTTACCAAATCAAACGTTTGGAAATCTAATATTTCGGGGAGGAAATTCACATAAAGGAAATGAGTGGATTATTTTTCAGGATTCTAGGATTCCGATCGTGTGATAAATTGTCTCGTGATGACTACTACGCGAGCTGCGCCATGTTTTTTTTTGGTTAGCAACTGCTCTTGAGCTGAACTTTTAAGCACTACACCAAGTAAGCCTTGTCATTAACAAATACTATTTTACTCCACTGGTGGAATATTCATCCATAGTGGGAAATGCAACTTTCATTGGTTTGTCTATTCAGTATGATTGCACAGGGTTGAGACGCGCAGCCCCGACGCCATCGCCTTTTCTTACAAGTCCAAGTCTGCAGCACTTGCAATATCGCTTAATTCGGTGCCAATCTGGATTTTGTAAACGTAGGTGTCGATACCCACTTCCTCCCCGCGATATGCACCGAATTTGGGGTCTGCTCTCCCAGGAAACGTCGTAGCAGTCAAATTAGTCTTTCCTCCAATACTATCGAACCCCTGAAGGTCTCCATTCCAGTACAGCTGCACCCATCCTGGCGATGAAGTGTTGATCACAATACCGACAGAGTAGACTGTATCTGCAGCCACATCTGTTGTCCACTGGGCCTCTCGGTGTGAGTCAGCAGAAGCCTGGTATTGGAACTGGAGTTTGCCTTTAACAATCTCCATGGCCAAGGGAATATTGGCCCCTCCGTCCTTGTTGGCCTCAAATTCCTTGCTGAGCAGGATTAGCCTATGTATTAAAAAAAGCGACCAAAAGAAAACTTACAACTGCCAGATCATCAAACTCTGCTGAATTTCTGCTAATGAGAATTGGTACCCAATGTAGTACGTAGTATCTTTCTCAGTCTTCTTTGGGAGCGCATGATACTCGGCTCGAATATCGCCTTTGATGCGGTGATAATGCAGGGCAGCGGTGCCATTCTTGTCAGCCCCGAGCTTGATGTAGAGATCCGCTTCGTTGCTGGAAACCTTGTCGCCACGAGCAGCTTCGAGATTCATCTGTCCGATCTTGGAGGCGTCATTTAGGCTATCATTAGAAGCGTCGAAATTAACCAAATGCGAACATATTCCTGACGGAACGAGGGCAAGGAGTGGAAGGTAGAAAGCAGTCTTCATTTTGAGGGGAAATGAGATTTTTTCAATTTTCTATCGTAGAGTCTTCAATTGACGTTGGTTTGTAGATCTGGGGATTTTGGTCTTATTTATTTATGACATAGTAAGGAGCGAAACCAATGACTTTATCCACGTGTTAGGGCGATGATCGCCCTTGATAGATTAAGGACATTTTGCGAATACTACTACAATGTAATAACCTAGACGTGAATACGAGTGGGGGATATTTTTGGACATCGAATGATGATTGAACATCCGTGTTGTACAGCGCCCTTCACTTGGGTTACCCTGCATGCTGGGGCATTTTTTCACGGGAACAAAACTATGAGAACTTACTGCCTGTGACTTCTTACATAGAAAAATGGCACGGCGAACACCGGCAAACACCGGCAATTAATTCGCAATGTGGACTGGTCTGCGTTAGCTTGGGGGCGGCTCATAACTTTGACAGTGTGCGCATGGCATCCTGGCTGACACATGTGCGAGGCTGAATATTCTTTTTTTTCTCCAAGTCAGCCGTCAAAAAGAAACCTACTTTATTAAGGAACTTATTAATTGAGGGGAGATTCATAAATTGCCATTCGAACCATATCTCCACATCGATCATACTAGGATTAACATTTCTTTCTTGCAATTTCGATCTGCTATATGGAAAGCTGCGTATAATTCGACGGAGAATTCACCCCTCGACGGAAATGTGAAATGGGTCTTCCCCCCTGCTCACTCTCCAACGATTACTCGAATCAATTAAATCCTGGCAGCCCTGCACAGCCCACGCCCATTTTCGCAGGAACCCTGGCGTGGCTTCCCAGCTGTCAACCAAATGCGGCTCTCCCCATACTATCAGACCATTTCGCGAAGTGGTGACTTCGTCGTCGGCTGCGGCAGCGAGATTCAAATTACAGGGTATTGATTGCACCGTTGAGATAAATTCTGGTATTGTGGTTGTGTCGACCAAATTGCCGACCAAGTCATTGGCAAAGTCAGCTTGATCAAACTGCCCCTCCCAAGTGATGAAGTTTTCTCTCATCTTCGGGAATGGCATGACGTCCACCCAGATGGAGTGGAGGAAGGACTTTTGTGACCGCACTGGCACCAGAGACCTGGGGAGAGTTTCCGACGTGTGTGTTATCACTCCCCGGCTGAAGAGAACTTCTTCACTGAGTTCGCCAGGGCGTGAGGATTCTGGTATAGAATAAAACGTCGACTGCCATATTAGGTCCTTTATCGCACTTAATGCCCGAACCACGTTGAATTGAATGAGCGTAAGCAAATGATCGGCAGGCAATGTCGCGTCGACTTCATATGTCTTGTCACAACGGGCTAGGTCATCAAGATTTAGCAAATATGCGGTGAAAAAATTGACCCGTGTCTTCCTTCGTGAGACATTGCTTTCTGTCCTGGGATCTGAAAGAGCGGCATCCTTGCATAGCATATCTTCATGTACTAATGATGCATTGGATAACTCATCGTCAAGACGCCAGCGATCAATACGATATGGACGCTTCTCATTCAACGCTTTAGTCTGATGAATGCGCAGTCCTGCTCAGTAATTAGACTAAATACGGAGATATTCAGCCCGTGGAAACTCACGGCGAGCTCTTTGGTTCAATCGATTCTGGAGACGTTTCCGCAGCTTCTTATCTTCATTGGCTGTTCTTGTCCCATCGTTATAATCCAGCATGTGATGGTGAAGGCTAGACATCTTGGATCCGCCGTTTGCCGCAAACCCGTGGGATCGTCGATGGCGTTCAGCCAGGCTGCAAGATGAGTGCGTACGATAGGCGACTTCGCAAGAGCCTGTGCAATTTTCTCACTGACTAAAGCGTACAAAGTAATAATTGTCAGCCAGGAAAGCAGTAATATTAAGAACGGCTGAAGTATGTCTGCGGACGAAGAGGAGAACGATCACAGTGGCTACTAAATACAGTTGAAGCTAACCGTAATAGGCATTTTCGGTCATCCTCTGCACTAACCGCTTATGGCGAGACATCAGTCACAAGGACATTGGGAACCCTAAAGTAATATTCGATGGATTTCGATCCCTGATTATGATAATTGATGATGTAAGTGCCGTGAAAGAGTGTCTGTATTGGGGAGAAATTGTCAGCCATGTTGCCAGGATGCTTTTAGTATGGAATCTACCATCTATATAAGGCCGGTTGCGCCTGTTGAAGAAGAAAGCATGAGTTTTTACCTCTCAACCATATTATTCACATTAATACAACGAGGTTAATTTTCATTTTGAATCCTTCAATTTTATCAACTGGTCGCAGACTACGATGACTCGTTACGATCAAGTTCACGTTGATCCTCAAGGCCCCGGAGATCAGCGGCCAACCGCTTTGGATATTATCAAGCACAATACCTTGGAAAGAACGATGACAGGCAAAGTAGCCGTCATAACTGGCGTGTCATCTGGTCTCGGAGTCGAAGTCGCTCGAGCTCTGGCTGCGACAGGCATGAGGCTTTTCCTGACGGCAAGGGACGTGACAAAAGCAAAACAAGCCCTGAGCGGCCAACTGCAGACTACAGAAGTTGAGTTCATTCAAATGGACCAGACCTCACTGCAAAGTGTCCGAGAGGCGGCCAACATCATTCTTTCCCGGACAAACACTGTGAACCTTCTCATCAACAATGCTGGAGTTATGGCTGTCCCAGAACTCCAACTCACCGCCGATGGATACGAAGTCCAGTTCACTACAAATCATCTATCGCATTTTCTTCTCTTCCAGCTTCTCAAACCGGCTTTGCTAGCTGCAGCCACCGGTGATTTTCAATCACGAGTTGTTATGGTGTCAGCTGCGGCGCATCGTATCTACGGCATTGACCCCCAGAACTACCACTTTCAAAACGGCGGATATGAGCCATGGGTAGCATACGCACAGTCAAAATGCGCGAATATATACATGGCCAATGAGATTGATCGCCGCTATGGCCCTCTCGGCCTTCATGCATCCAGTGTTCATCCGGGTATTATCGCCACCGAAGTTGGTAGATTCTTGTCCGACGAGACAATAGAAGCGATGAAACAGGACAAGATGCTGTTGAAAGTGTTGAAGACGCCAGAGCAGGGGGCAGCGACTACAGTTTACGCTGCAGTCGACAAGGATTTGGAGGGCAAAGGCGGAAGATATCTTGTCAACTGCACCGAAGCAATTCGAGGGACCGACGATGGTCAGCCATCAAGTGAAACTTATGTTAGCCACACATACTGCCCTCAGAAAGAAGCTGATCTCTGGAAGGATTCCTTGAAAATGGTGGGTTTGGAAGATGACCAATGAACACTGAAAAGGGTAACGGTGCCACGGGGTTTGACAGAAGCTTGATTTCTGCCAGCCATGCATTTTTAGAGGGGAATCTCCACTATGTAAATTAAATTTTCGCCATAAAAAATTCTCCCACCAACACGAGGCATCCACGCGTAATATTCTTTGGTCCTGAACTGACTCGATGAACGGAAATCTTGTTCATGCGTGATAGATTTGTAGAAGCTTTGACTTTACGGAGCATCTTCAACCATGGTCCACTGCGAAAATAGAATTTGAAGAGCCTTTCGGTACCTGCCGAAGTTCCTGCGTGGTGCCGGAAATAGATCGTGATTTCGCCGACTGGGAAATTGTCCGGTTCGCGCCGGAACACCTCAGCGCTAACTTGACGCGTTTCTTGTTTGAGAAGGCAGGCTGTGTTTCCAAGTGGGCGGAAGACTTTACGAACGTTGAGGCTATTGGTTGCTCTCCTAGCCGCATACTGTTTTGGTCTAAACGACAGGCTAAGAGCCTACGACGTAACGCCTCAAGGTGCTCATACCCAAACACCAAGCATCCAGATGCACGCCACAACAAATAATTAAATAGGAGGCTGCGAGCTAGCATCATGGGCCACGCGGCTCACAAAAAGCTTGGGGTATTAACCTATTCCCCCCGCCAGGTTGCCTAATCCTCCGAGAAGGCATCTTTACGCATTCTGAAAACCTACGTGGGTGGGAAGGAAAACACAGACAAGGTCGGACTGCCAGCGTTTGCAAGATGCGTGGCGGATTGTTTCTTCCATTGATTTCGGCGGTGGCTCCGTTTGCCACTGCGATATCGCTTCATAAACGCGACGTGCCAGCAGTGGTAGCGCTGCCTATTGAACGCAGGCAAACCGCCGGAGCTTTGAGCAAAAGAGACTCGTCGGTCAACGTTTCACTTACAAACGAGGCGCGTGCTACATTTAAAGGATCATGCTTATAGTGTAAAGCCCAAGCTAACGGAGTGTGATAGGACCAAGTTGGCTACTTGTTAAACCTGACCCTTGGAAACCCTGCGCAAACGTTTTCACTTGGCTTGGATACCGGCAGCAGTGACCTGTGGGTGAATGTCGCCAACTCGACAAAGTGTTCGGCCAGTGATGATCCATGCAAGCCATTCGGTTTATACAATTCCAGTGCATCCTCCGACTACAAGCCAGTGGACGCGACATTCAATGCGACGTACGCAGGCGGCGATAACGCCGTTGGCTCATATGCGACAGACACTCTCGGCCTAGGCAGCACGAAAGTTAAAGATTTTCAATTTATTGTCGCAGAAATATCTACCGACACTCGTTAGTCTTCCTCTTTCCAAGGTTAATATCATATGCTAATCTTTTTGTAGAGGGTATTGCCGGCGTTGGATACAAGAGGTCCACCTATACGGCCGAGTATGACAACAAAGAATACGATAATTTACCTTATGCTCTGGTTTCAAGCGGTGCTACAAAGTCCGTTGCTTACAGTCTCTGGTTGAACGACCTAAAGGCGAGCACCGGAACAATTCTATTCGGAGGAGTAAACAAGGCCAAATACCTTGGCGAGCTCCAAACTCTGCCGGTTGTTCCTGTTTATGACAACTATTATTCTCTGGCCATCGCCTTGACTGGAGTCTCTGTGCAAACCAACTCCAGTTCCAAGAGCTACACCGACAACCTGCCGCTGTCAGTTTCACTCGATACAGGGACTAGCTTGACGGCCCTCCCGGAATCTCTGGTCAATAAGATTTACAAGGATCTGGACGTAACATGGGATGAAAAAGATAACGCTGCGTACATTGACTGTGACGCCGCCAACAATGACTATAATGTGACCTACAGCTTCTCTGGTGCAGAAATCACCGTTGGTATCAGCGAATTGGTTTTGGACATCGAGTATTCTGGTTTCCCCAGTGGCACTTGCATGTTTGGCTTGGTTCCAAGCCAGCCTGGGTTGAACCTGTTGGGCGACACGTTTTTGCGCAGCGCCTACGTCGTATATGATCTTGACAACAACGAGATTTCCCTCGCAAACACTAATTTCAACCCTGGCGATGATGATATTTTGGAAATTGGCACTGGCACCAGCGCAGTACCCGGTGCCACTTTGGTTCCTTCGGCAGTGTCTACTGCGACCGGCAATGGTGTTGCAGCAACTGGTACCAATACGGATGCGGTTGTTACAGCATCAGCAACTTCGGCTATTGATGCCACAAACACAGCAGCGGCAACTTCTGCGCCTACTTCTTCTGCTTCTGGCTCGGCTTTGTCGTCAAGCACTTCTTCCGCTGTGGCGGCGGTGCGTACGGCAAATGCCAAACACCTGCTTTCTGGTCTGGCAGGTGCCGGTGTTCTGTTACTAGTGTAATAACCATTATTTAGTCTATTGTTGTTAATATACTGTCTTCCATTAAGCAACTGAGTAATTAACAGTGGTTTCCGCGCCGTTAGCCTACATCAATTATTCCATGGGACTTCTTCCATGATATATCAAGTCCCTTGCCCTAAGACGAGAAGGCTATTCCTTGGCTCCAGATGTCGAGATGAAATTGCCTAGCGATCATAATCTTAAGCGCCGACTTTGAATATTGATAAACAAAAAAAGTATGAACATAAGCATACATAGATTATGTGTACAAATACTTTGTGCGTATAACGAAGTCATACATGAGGCGCCATGCAGCGGATTTAACGGACTTAGAGCCTAGGCCAGCGCGTTCAGTGAATTTAAGGTAAAGACCGCTTGGATTTTTGGTATTTAGAATTAATATTCGTAGACCACTGACAAAATCAATGAATTAATATTTGATACTATACACAAATTCCCGGGTAGACAAAACTCGAACCAATTCACACATGCCAGTTTAGTACATACGAACCGAATTATGGCATCTGAGAAGAGCGCCATCCTCATCACCGGGGTCTTCCATACAAACTGAAAGGGAAGAAGGTTCTCATTCCGTGTCCATTTTATCTAGGAGCAAGCAGCGGCATTGGTCTCGAACGCGTGATTGCTCTCGCAAAGCAGTCCCCCGATTTCCACATCCTACTCGGCAGTCGATCCGCCGAAAAGGGTCAGACAATCCTAAACGAACTCCATTCTTCGCACGGCAGCTCATTGAAAAGCAAAATCTCTGTCATCAGCTCTATGTTACTGATAAACAGTCAATTCTAGCAGCAAAGCAAACCCTCGAGACCGACTATGGCCGGCTGGATGTGCTAGTTAACAACGCGGGTATCATCGTGACTCGTCCGACAGCAGATACTCTGACCAACCTACGTGAAACTTTTGAAACAAATGTATTTAGAGCGGCGGTTGTTATGGAGACGTTTGAGCATCTTCTCAAAAAGTCGTCATCATCAAATCCGCGTCTTATCTACGTCTCATCTGACCAGGGGTCTATTACGCGTCGGCTAGATCCGAGTTATCAATGGTATAAAATCCGAGGTGACACGTATAGGATGAGTAAAGCGGCATTGAATATGCTGGCAGCATGCCACAAAGTCAGCTTTGTAGAATGGGGCTGTAAAGCATGCGCTTTTAATCCGGGGTTTTGTGTGACAAACCTCACTGGAGACGCTGGACGCGCGAGGAGAATCGAGCACGGTGCAAGAGACGCGCGACATGCAACAAATGCTCTTGTGGACCTGGTTATAGGAAAGACGGATGCTGATTTTGAAAAATCCGGTATTGTTGACCTGGATGGGGGAGTGCTGCCGTGGTAAATACCTCGAATATTGAAACGGTGAAATGCATGCTCTGATATTAGGGAGTTTTTTTTTTTTTTCGAGGTCAAAAAATACATATATATACATAATTGGCGTAACGTTGAACTACGTGGACCAAAATGTTGTAGAGTGAAAAAAAAAAAATCCATCAATTGTATACATCAATCTATATTCGAGTAACTATTAATAGAATTGATTCACACAAAAGGAGTACAGTATCAAAACCTGCCCCCATTGGAACGCGCCATATCTTCCTTGACCAGATCAGCGGCTCTTTCAGCAATAGCATACACTGTACTTTGACAGTTCGCCTGGGTTATAATGGGCACCACGCTCGCATCAACAACACGCAGCCCTTTCACGCCCCAAACTCGCAATCGCGAGTCCACCACTCCCCCCTTTTCTCGCGGCATCATAGCGCAGGTGCCCATAGGATGGAATGCGCTTTTTGATGCTTTACATACATACTCTTTGACTTGTTCCAACGACGCATTGCGGAAGTCGGTTAGAGCACCCGCGCTGCGTCTGCCATTTGGTTTTAATACAGCTGCAAAAGATGGAGATGCAGCAATGGTCTCGATAAAGCGTGTATGCCGAGCTAGCATTTCGACATCTAATGGATGCGTCAGATACCGCGGGTCGATTAGCGGAGGATCTTCTGCATTGGCAGAGGTGATGTGACTGTGACCGCGTGATAATGGGTGAAGCAACTTGACTACTATAGTCAGATAGTTTGCGGGCAATGGCGTGGTAATACCCTCGCCCTTTTTATAGCTACCCAATAAGTCAGACTGAGTAGGGTATGTAAAGTAGCCTCCGGTGGGTTCTTGCGAGTCCTGGAGGATGGAGCGGACGTATGAATCGAGGTTTGCAGCCAAGGATGATGGTGATTCAGTAGGAGTATCCAGCACTCTGAGAAATCCGGCTTTGTTGTCTTCGGGCCTGTCAGGCAAGGGAAGCAATGCAGATGCATAATTTCCGCCTACAGTAAACGGCCCAGACTGACGAGCCTGGTAGTCCTCCATGGCGTTTTTGAGGGCAATAGGTTCACCACGCATCAAACTGTCTTTGGTCGGAATGTTGTCTGCCACTTCTAGACTGAATCCAGATATGACATGGTCCTGCAAATTCTCTCCGACGTTTGGGTTGTCAATGAGTACTGGAATGTTGTGTTTTTCGAGAATTTCTCGCGACCCAATGCCGGACAATTCCAAAAGCTTGGGCGAGTTGAAAACACCGGCAGAGAGTATCACTGTACGGCGTGCAGATAGACTTTTTGTTTCGCCGTTGTGTTTATATTGAACGCCAGTTGCAATAAATTGCTGCTCCTCTTCCCTCGGACTGAGAAGAAGCTTCTCGACAGTTATCCCAGTCAGCACATGCAGGTTGTCTCTTTCTTGAGCTGGCTCATAGTATGCATTTGCTGCATAGCTGCGAGTCTTTTTCACCGGGTCTATCGAGGCTCCGTTGATATAACCACCAAACCCGCGACCCGAAAAAGGATTGGTCGTCATCAAAGACCCCAGCTCGTCCTTATTTTGAAAAGATTGAATCCATCCATGAGCAATAGGATCATTTCCGACTGCATCTGGAAAGGATACCTGAATCGGACCGCTCGAAGCAGCAGCGGCGTCGTCGTGATTGTTTATATACTGTAATGACAAGTCCTTTTGGCTTGTGGCCGAGGGTAAGGTGATTTTGTACGCTTTTTGATAGTATGGTTTTAGGCTATCCCAGTTCCATCCGGGATTGCCCAGCTGGCCCCAAGCATCGACGTTCACTTTGGAGTTGGCAATAAAAGCCTGGCCGTTAAGAGCACTTGTACCTCCGAGGAGACGGCCTTGAGGGAGACCGATCACTTTTTCGTGCAGGGCTTCCTAAAAGAATTCTTCTATTCAACACAAAAAATTCTATCATTGAATGATCCGGCTTTACCTGTGGCGCCGTAGCAAAACTCCAATCTGCCTCACTGGCAACCAACGCCGGCCACAGCGCCGGAGTATTGACTCGAGGGTCTCCTCGCATATCCTGTCCGGATTCTAGGACGACAACTTGAACGTCTGAGTCTTCCGAGAGGCGAGCAGCGAGCACTAGACCGGCTGTTCCGCCGCCGACAATAAGTATGTCTGCCTCTGTGGGCATGTCTATTTCTGTTGGGGCCATGTTGATGTAGCTCTTTTTCCCCTCACTATTGAAAGTACTGAGGGGGGATTGATTATCTATATACGTACGCGTACCGGCTTCGGCCGCCACGCGCCAACTAGTACTGGCTAACATGATGTCAATTTATGGGCCTCAGGCCTTCAGCCTCGGAATGTTGGTTGTATATACGCGATATTGACCAATAGCAGCCCAGGACTGTTTTTGGTGTTGGCTGCTAACCATGAATTTAGTAAATTCAATTTACTAGCGTTGACCCACCTCTTTCTAAGTTAATTATCGCATAGCCAGGTCTCTTTACATGAAATACTTTGTTAGAAATCCACCCAGGAACAAAGCAATAATATACAATGAGGCCATCTAGCTAGGTGCCGAGTTGACCAACAGCACAATCGCCCAATGAATAACAGTGAAACAGGTCAGCCAAGTCATTTGGGCTTGTACACCCAGGTGTCAATTATTCAAATCCAATGCTAATAGTACTAGCACGGCGTATTTCTTCCTAAAATGTATATATTATCTTACTGCATATTCCTTCGTAATAACTGTTCAGTTTTTTTTAGTTTTTTTAGTGTTTTTTTTTGTTTTTTCTTAAAAAAATGATGGATAAATAGTAAAGTAGCAAGAATTATTGAGGACTCATTTTAGGCTTTAGCATTGAATTCAAACCTTTGGCCCTCCACTGTAAGTTATATCGGTGATAAATTCCGATAAATCGCGGGCGCATTCCGCACTGTCTCCGCCGAGAATATCAGATCGACGCAACCAATATCAGTAGTACTATTTTCTTCTTCCTATTATTGAATCGCCCATTTAAGTTTCTCAAAGCCGCGGTTGGACACTGAGGGGAATCCTGGTTAGTTGTTGTTCGTATCCCGCGATGTCTGGCTTACTTGATATGAACGGACTTGGTCTTTAGATACTCGAGCAGCCCGTATTTGCCAAGTTCTTTTCCAATTCCGCTCTGCTTGAAGCCGCCGAATGGAGTCTGATAAGATGGGATTGTCGGTCCATTCACGGATATAGAGCCGCTGTCAACGGCAGAACTGACGCGTAATGCTCGGTCTAAATCTCGCGTGTAGATGCTGCCTGTTGACCAGGTGAGTACTCCACAGACGATATGAAAGGGTGTATAATTGACGTACCTGCGAGGCCGTAGGTTGAGTTATTTGCGAGCTCAATGACGTCTTCCTCGGTTTTAAATGTCTTTATCACTAGCACCGGTCCAAAGATTTCCTCCTTGTATGCGCGGTTGTCGTCCGAGGGGTCAAGGAAAATGGTAGGCTCGAGGAAATAGCCCTTGTCACCTTTGCGGTTCCCTCCTGTCACCAATTTTGCGCTTTTCTTACCATCTTCAATGAACCTGGAAACAGTATCAAACTGCGCTTTATCAGCTAGGGGTCCCAGGGCGGTGGTTTTGTCGCGAGGGTCTGCTCCCAAATTAGACGCTGCCTTTTCAAACTCGGCCTTGACTGCCTCGATAAATTTAGGTGCGATATCTTCTTGCACATAAAGTCGAGAAGCTGCTGCACAAATCTGTCCACTATTGACAAGGAATCCGTGCGATGTGTTGCCCACCGCCAGAGCAAAATCGGCGTCGTTGAAAATGATAGCGGGCGATTTACCGCCAAGTTCCAGGACCACTTTTTTCAAGTTGCTCCTCGTGGCTTGCTCCTGAACCTTGATACCAGCATTTATGGAGCCGGTTATACTAATTGTGGCGATTTTCTTGTGGCTTGAGAGGAGAGCGCCCGTTTCTCCTGCTCCGGATACAAATTGCACAACGCCTGGTGGGAAGCCTGCTTCTCTGTATAGACGAGCCATAGAGAGCATGGCTAACGGCGATTTTTCAGAGGCTTTGAAGATAAACTATTTGCGTTGTCAGCATGATCGCAGTGGCAGAATGCGGGGATATATTGCTTCTGTTATCCACATACAGCATTCCCAGCAGCCAAAGCGGGTGCGATTTTCCATGCAGCGTAGAGAAAACTAGCATTCCACGAAGCGATACCTGCGCAAACTCCCAGTGGTTGATGTGTGGTGAACTTGTGAACACCGCCTTCTATGGCAAACGATTCGCCTTCAATTTTGTCGGCCCACCCGGCATAGTCTAAACACCCGTCAACACACTTCCATCTTTTGTTCGCAATTCACGCAGAAATTAGAACCATACATCGATAGCACCCAATCATGTGCGGCAGATCAAAACCCAGAAGCAGAGAGATCGGCTTTCCCATCGCAATTGTTTCGAGTAGCGCAAGCTCTTCAATGTGTTGTTCGACAAGGTCAGCGAATTTGAGCATACATGCTGCTCGCTGGGCGCCTGTGAAGCTGCCCCATGGGCCGCGTGATAATGCGTCCTGGGCTGCCGCGACAGCTGCATCAACCTCTTTTCCTCCAGCGACTTGGACGTCTGTGGTGACTATGGAGTCATCGTATGGGTTCCGGACGGTAATCGTTTCCTGAGAACTGGACTTGACATACTGCGGTGAAAGTTAGCAAACGGAAACATTCCATACCGGGGGCGTTGTACTTCGTTGTTGATGAACAATCGCGTCTCCAGGTGTGGTGCAGACATTTTAACGAGGGTAGATAATGTTTTTGATCCCTAGTTACTAGTAGTAGAGGGAGAAAGAGACAGACCAAAGATCAAGAAGCGAGACCTGTGCATGTGCGCGGAATATAAAGAAAATCAATCAAACCTACTTCGGAACATAAGTAACGGAAATGTCGGAATCCGCGGTTTTGCATTCCGCGATATGGGGAAACAATGCGGGGAAAGCGGAGAGCGACTAATCATTAAAGGAAAAACCTCTTGATTCTCAATTTTCATTGGATTGGGTTATGTATTAAGGTTCATCCTTGATTGCCGAAAAGCAACCTAATGTAATATATTGCGGAGAAGTGGAGAAGCAAGCAGTTTGCGTGTAAATATTTTTGAGTACGAAATCTTTTTATGTCGTTATAACTTGAAAATGCCCGTCAATAAATTGGCAAGCTAACTGAAACTATTACCACATAGGTTCATACTTTGGTGGAAACACCTTTTTCCAGGTTTTCCGTATCCTGGCCGAGATGCTGTCATCCAACTCATTGCGACTTTCCTTAATCTCTCTATCATATTCTTTCCACGCCTCCATCAGACGAAAGGCAAAGTTCATCAATGCCCAAATGAAGATTGTAAAAAGCGTCGTACATACCGCAGCAACAACAAATGCATTAACACTTGATCCATTCCCTGTCAACTCCTGTATGTTCATTCCAAAGAACGATGTCACTAAGGATAGTGGCAAGAAGACAAAGGCTAAAAATGTCACTCGTCCGGTCGAGCGTGACTGGACGATGGAGTTTCGCGCCTCAATTAAACTAAGATTCATGACATTCACGGAAAGCCTATCTTTCATGTAGGTCTCATCTTCTCTGGCTTGTGCCAGTACGCGAGTGTAATCGTTCACAGCCTGCCTGATTGCGGACGATGTAGAGTCGTCGTCTTTGGTAATGTTTTGTAAGATGTATGCTTGTATAGCTCGTGTAGTTGTGGAAAATGTCTCTATATCGCGCCGGGCCTGAACCCAAAGCGATAACAGCATCTCCTCTTGCGACTCCGTTGCATGCGTTTGCCCAGCTATGGGACGATATTGGGCCCGTAAATTTTGCAGGTCAGCAGTAAATGCTTGTCGGAACATAGTAAGCAACGGTATCATAAAATTAACTGGTTCTCCATTGAAACACGTGACAGTCTCCGTGCTCATTAACTTCCAATAATAAACCATAAATTTAATGTGGGCCGATTCTGGAGCATCCAGAGCATCATCGCCGAACACGCCGTTGTATCGTTGATAGCCTTCGAATGCTTTCCGTAATGTGCTTTGATAATTCCATGCGTAGTTCGGCCCTTGTATTCTTTCTTTTGTGAGTTTTTTCAACGGGTTAATAGTAGGGTAGATCTCTCTGTCTAGTTGCGCGCAGCGGTGATTGAGGAACATTATTACTTTAGTTTGAAACCATACAAGTTAGTGCATAAGCTCGAATGTCTCTGGCATTGATCACTTACCAATATCCACAGAATGCTTAAGTGTGACTTTTTGGGTGATGGTGGCCCATGCTCTGGCCGGTGAACCGCCCTGGAATTCAACGTGCAATGCGAGATAATCCGTGCTGAACGACAGCCGATCCACATCGACTGATTCTCTTCTATTTTTTAGGCTTTCGAATATTGACCATAGAAAAATGGCGTCCAAATCGTACGTAATTCCAAGCAAATCCATGATGTGAACAGGAGCGAATTGTAAGTCATGAACCGGCGAAAGACAGCGCACAATAATAAGACGTGTACTGAGGTCGCTAGGCTGATCGTAAAGATGCAGGCTTAGATCGTCGTTAATACTCCATGGAGGTATCGGACGGTATCCATGTCGAGGGAGCCCGAAAGACTTGAGGTCGAGCGTCCCATTTTCAAATGCGTCCACAACAAAAACATCACAAGGGTTTGTGTGTTCCCAATTTTCTTCGGAAATTGCGCGAGTAAACTGCAAATAGCCAGAGTTTTCAACTTTAATGGCTTTCAAGTAGTCGGCATAATTGTTAAACATCGATGGGTAAAGAAGGCACCGGTGCTCCATTGGTGGAGACGCAAACGAGCAGGCCAGCGTACACTAGCAACGATATCAGGATGTCGTCGTGCTCAGAGCAAAAGGCAGACCTTGGTCGAGTGTGGTAAATGGATTCTGTAAGTTGGCATTTCTGATGAAATTGAGGTGTTGTTGGGTCCAGCCTCGTGGGGAACTTGCTGAGCACATCATATCGTGGGCGCTAACTGCAGCAACATCATTGGCCACTAAATATAAGCGCCAGCTTCAAGGCACCTTTCCTGCCAATGGATTCATGGCGTCGATCATGAGTTGTTAGCGCTGGTGAGTAGGTAATGCTATAAATAGAGGAGGGCAGGCCTTTCTGCCAATGGATTGATTCATGGCGTCGATCATGGCTTGCTGGCGATGGACAATAGCTAATGCTTTAAATAGAGGAGGGCAGGTCGCAAGGCAACCTGTCCATTCAACTGGGTGTAGGTGATGTGTCGAACTTAACCTCGAGCTTTCTCACAATGTCTGATTCGCCTCACGGCACAAAAAATAAAAGCAGCTGGCTGCAGCGTCAACTCGTTCTTGCTTCAATCAAGCTCATCGGGCCCTTCCGACCACGAAATTCGACCGTGTTGTTTCTAACCAAGGATATTTGCGTGAAACATGGGTTGCATCAGCCATTATCTGAGGCGGCTGTAATGCAGTTTATTGGCAAGAATACCTCTATACCAGTTCCGAAGGTCCATTGTTCCTTTCAATCGAATGAACGGACCTATATCGTTATGTCACGTTTGCCCGGCGATCCGATCTTTCTGAATTGGTCTAAAAGATCGGATCAATCCAAGGCAAAAATCCTCGCGCAGCTTGAGCAGTATATCAATGAAATGCGTGCTTTGAACCCCCCGACAGTTGGTATTGGTGGCATCAACGGCTCCAAGTTGTACGATCCGCGTATACCCGGGGGAGTTCAGGGGTTCGGACCATTTGCTTCCGTCCACGACTTTCATACGTTTCTTTCCCATAGCATAGACTATTCGCCCGAAAATCCCGCAGAAGTCAACGCTTTACTTGAAATGTATCGAAATTCCAGCCATTCGCCTCGTTTCACTCACGGCGACCTCAGCAGCCAAAACATTCTCGTCAATGGAGATGAAATCGTGGGCATCGTGGATTGGACCACTAGTGGCTGGTATCCTGACTATTGGGAATATACCATGGCTTTGAACACGAATACTTACAATGAGTTCTGGAAAGATGAAATAAGCAAAGTTCTGGATAAATACTCTCAGGAAATTGAAATGGAACGACTGAGAAGAAAGTTTTTCTCAAGCATGTAAATACTACAGGTATCATTTGAACTTTTTGTTTTTCTTTACATATCTTCATAGTCAACGCATCGGATAACGACTTTCACTGCCCTTTTTTATGTTCATCTAAATCAGATTGATATTGTGCTATGGTAGTCTATAGTGAAGGAGAAAAATATGCCACGACGATCACAAAAGTTCCATCAAAGGAACGAGTTCCGTGATCATAAAATAGATTAAGAGAATCATCAATGGTAGTTTATTGTATAAACACCTGGGAATTGCGTATAATTTAAGCGTTCTGTACCAATGTGGGCTTGGATTCATCATGACACAGTATATGTTCTCAATTTTGATATTTAGACTAATTTTGGAATTCTATTACCGGCTTGTATAGATTGGGCTCATCACAAGACTATAGAGTAGTCAACTTGATGACCTTTTGCAGTGGTAGATTACGGCTTGACGATCCGACGTAAATCTTGTAGTTTCCGCTTTGCAAAGTCCATTTTTGTGCATCAACGTCCCAAACACTGAGGTCCCGCCGGGTCAACGGGAATTGAACAGTGGCAGAGCTTCCAGGAGCTATTTCCACTTTCTCAAAGCCTCGAAGTTGTTTCACCGGTCTACCTGGAATTCCAACGTAAAGCTGGGCGACCTCGGCGCCAGCCACCGATCCTGTGTTATGGATTGTAGCAGTCACGTTGGCAATGTTTTCCCACAGATCAATCTGTCCACCCTGCTGGATTGGACCACTTGGGTACTTAGAGGTACTCTTATTGGCGACAGATGTTTGAAGCTTGGAAAAAGAGAACTCTGTGTAGGAAAGTCCAAACCCGAATTCGTAGCGCGGTGTAATATTTTTGGCATCAAAGTCGCGGTAGTCAATATACAAACCCTCGGTGAAGTCTGACTGGGGGAAGAGGCCGTAGGGAGTCACAGCATGCTCGTGATAAAGTACATTGTAGTCCGACTCGTTCTTGGCTACGGTATATGGTAGCTTTCCGCTGAAGTTATTGTCACCATATAAGAGAGACACCAAGGCACGACCGGAGTCCTGGCCAGGCAAATGAGCAAAGACAACCGCAGTCACATTGGGGTGATCAATGAATTGATCCACAAGTCGAAGTCCAGCGTTGTGGATGATGACGACCGTGTTAGCACATGTGTTGGCAACTGTCTTGACAAGTGAATCGGAGTAATCGTCGTGAACACCGGCGCGATCCAAACCCTCCGTAGCAAATGCATTGATGAACACTAAGCAGGCATCTGACGCCTCCATCAATCCCAAGTTGTTAGGCGAGTCTGTAGTATCCCACATTACGACGGTGTTGTCCGCATAAGCACGCTGTTGGAGAGCGTCAAGAGGGGAGCTGATATATGGACCATTGTTTCCGCCTGATCCACCGCCAACGGTGAGAGTTCCATTCAGCGCAACTTGGTAGATCTCAGGCTCGTCAACGACAGTCGTTGAGAAAGAATCTCCCACTTGAAATATGGCGGGCTCGTAACCAAATTTCCAGGGGTTATTTCCAGGTGGGTTTCCAGGTGGCATGTATTGGCCGGGAACTTGGGCGTCATAACCAAACACCGAAATTAGTTGCGGAGATCGCAATGGAAGAGTCTTGTTGACATTCTTTACCAAGACATGACCCTCGACCGCACCATTGAAAAGAGTGGGCTTTGCCTTAGGGTCGAGGGCATTGACGAACTCGTGAGGTTCACTGATATTATATGGCATGCCTATGCCAGGAGTTGGGTAAGATTCACTATCCTGTCCCATTTTGTACCAAGCAGCAATGATTCTATTGAAGGTAAGCATTTTTCACGGTTTTATAAATACCCTGATCATACCTGGTAGCCATGTCATCCAAACGCGACATCGGCACGCTCCCATTAGTGAAAGCTGACGTAAAGTTATTTCCCCAGAAACTTTCGCCATCGGGCATTGCCATATCTAGGCCAGCAAGTGCTGACGCCACGCCAGAGTGCTGTGCAAGCCAGTCGGTGACGACAAAACCGTTGAATCCTAACTCTGTCTTGAGAAGGCCGTTAAGAGTCTTGCTGTTTTGGCACGCATGGGAGTTGTTGACTCGGTTATACGAGCACCTGAAAGAGAACACTAATTAGCGGGTCGTATTAATTATAGCTGGATTAGAGATCCTCACATAATATTCCCAGTTCCCGCTTTGATAGCATCCACAAATGGCCAGAGGTATAGTTCGTGCATGGTCGTGTCATCAATGTTGCTAGAAAGAGACTCTCTCAACTGGTTTTCAGTGCTATTGGTCGGGTTTCGATAAAGTTCTTGCTCGTTTCCGATAAAATGCTAAAATCTTGCATTAGTTTCGCTATTTAAGAGACCAAATTTTTTCGGGGCATATGCATAATTACCTTCAAACTAGTAATAACTCCTTGATCCTGGACTCCCTCGACAGTTTCAGCTGCAAGAGAACCGGATAAATACGGATCATTGGCAAACCCTTTGGATAACATCAGCATTGAAACTCAGCCATGCTTCTTGATTTCGGATCAAGAAACATTTTTTGGATGGAAAATAGTTACCCTCCCAGTTTCTTCCACCACTGGCCACCCGGCCTAAAGGCCCAACGACCGGGCCCAGAGCCACTTGCACACCCTTTTTCCTATATTCGCCTCCCATATAATAGCCGCGATCATAGGCGAGTGATTTATTCCAACTGCAGCGCAAGAAAAAGGCTAGTTAGCGTGTAATCATTAATTTCGCGGAGTTTGATAGGCACGGCATGTCCTACCTGGCACCGACATGCAAACCACTTGGGTAGCTATTGACAAAATCGGTAGATCTGACGCCATTACCAGCGTCTTGAAGGCACAATCCAGGGAAACCCAGTCGCGGAATTCCCTGGATACTTCCGGCGCAACCATTTGTAGATGTAACACCGTAAGTGAGATTGTTCTATAATTTTAGATTTCAATCGCTTAGCATAACAATAATGTTTACAAATAAAATTAGCGAGTGAAATACCTTCTCTTCCAGAGTCATTTTTGCAACAAGAGCTGTTGCCTTTGTATAGGCCTCGGACCAATCACCCGTACCCTGGCCAATTGCTTCATCCCAGTCAGGTCAATGTTATCACAATAAAGATATATGCACACATACGCGACGGGTAAATAGGTTCAGACTGTCCATAAAAGTATGTATCGGAGGTTATATTTTTCTCTGCATATGTGCCCGCCAGCAATGCTGACATTAAAGCCAGCCTAGTTCCTGTCTTTGGGACCATCGTGGGCAGCTTGACAAGGACTCCTGCGTCTGTTCGAAGTCACGCTCTTTCCTCGTAATATTAATTGAGGGGTTTCAAGCAGGGTTGAGGTACTTATAGCTGTGATCTCATCTACCATGCCATGACGAAACCCCGCTGCATGGAAACCACGCCGTAGAACTGGGGCAACTGGACTTTAGCCGGCAAAGATCGACATGAGTATTTTGCACGGAACGCCGCGGTCCACCCCAGGATCCCCATACATTGCACAGAGTTAGCACATGTTGGTACCGGTTACTGCTCCGTTTCACGGATATACCTCATTCTGGCTGCTTTATCCGGACCAACATAACCACTAAGTGAAGACGGGTGAAGATTTCTCCATTTGCTCACCTATGACTATATTAATTCTCGGACTACAAAATAAAACGCAGAAAATCATTTCCCAATGGGGAAACTTCGGTAGAAGCCACAAAAAGTAGTATAGAATCAAAGCGTAAAATGTAGCCATCCGGGGCAGGTTCTTCATTCCACGGGGCAGACCGCTGTATGATTTCGCCATCCAATGTTAGGCCTCATTCCTAGCTTCTCGTTAAATTGTGGTCCTCGCCGTCATGGTGCTATACTTGACGCTAGTTGACATGAGCATCGTGCTCTAAAAGGAGGAATTTGGGTGAAGATAAATCGCCCCTGAAAATCTGTGACCCACTCAATTCACTTTATGACGCCGGGGAAACCCCGCGAAAACCAGAGCTTAACGTATACTCGCCTCTGCCTCTTACTGTTTTTTAAACAATGTTTGGAGTGAAAATATATACAATTCCTCAGGTTAGATGATGGTGTACCAGTTAAAATACCTCCCTAACATATGAGGTGAGCAACCGGAGACTCGACATTGTTTATCTGCCATTTCGGGTGAATTTCCGATCCATGAATTGCCCGGAGAACTCCCCGATTATTACTCCCTCCACTTCGGGACAAACGATCCCGCTTGATGACAAGAAAACAGGAAGGTAAAGCGTTTCTTAATTGATTTTTTGTGACCCGGTCAGCTCGAGCCTCCGTCTACATGCCGAACACCAAAGCCGGCCCGGTAGAAAATGACGCGTTCACGTGTGTATCAAGCCGTGCAAGGAGCAATTTTGTCTCTCTCCAAAGAGGGGTAGTAAGGTAGCTAGCTTCTCTTGGCTTAGTGGCGAAAAGCCATTTTGACGCCAATTTACAGTTGGGAAGTACATACAGCCACACTATTAACGTGAAACTTGAATGCCAAAAAAGAGGTGGGGTTTTCTAGATTTTGATGAAGCTTCGGTAGTCCAACCCGCATGGTGTGTTTGGACATTGCAGACAATTATAATATAAATTCGTTTGTATTTCTATGTAAATAATTAAATACGTGCATTTATCTTCTTCAAGTGTTAAGAATCATATAGTGAAAAGGTTATTCGGGACCGTAAAGATACCATGATATCATCATCTTCCAAGAAGAAATCAAGCTGAATGAAACCTGGTTAAATTACTCAGTGTTTGATCAGGCCTATTTAGTTAGTGCTCACACCACTTAATATTTAACGCGCTCGTGACGAGGTAAGAGGGTGTCAAGGAAAAATCGCATATACCAATCGCACACCACAGGCGTAATTGTTACCATCGAACCAGGCACTGGGGTATTTATAAAGCACTTGAACCGATTCCAAAAGCATACTACACCGCTCAAACATCAAAAGGACAGTGAAACGCTCCAATTTCTGCATGGAGTGTTGAAATCCATACACAAGTGCCTTTATTATGTTAGTCTTTATTATACAGTTGATACCGTGAAGTATTAGAAATACAATTGCAGTTTAAAACACGATTTGTATAGTTGTACTCAACATTGAATTCAATGTTGTGTTTTTGATTAATGCGACTTGATGATAGTGGAAACAAGAGATATATTTATCACGATATAGGACCATAATATTTGAAATTACGGGTAATTTAAAGTTAAAAGCAATCGCTCAAATGGAGCACTTAAATTTATCATTGAATGATCATTTATGTTTATTTATACTTTCAACATCAATTGCGACATTTTTTGATCTCTCTTTGATTTTACCATGTGGTAGAAATTCTAGGTGAACATAGTCATAGTAAAATTTACTAGTATCAGTCTAGTAACAATCAACCCGAGAGAACATTGAAAAGATTTTCTGTCCGTTGCCGGCATACCAAGAAAATGGCCAGTTTTGTTTTCGTTACAGGAAACAAGCATAAAATTTCGGAAATCCGAGCAATATTTAACGACGATGTATCTTTCGAAACGAGATCTATTAATCTGCCCGAGATCCAAGGCACTGTGGAGGAAATCACGCGGGAGAAATGTCGCGCTGCAGCTGAGCAGGTAGAACGCCTTTCGGTACCACGGGCGTGATCGTAGCCACTAAAAAGAACAACACCCTAGATCGGTGGCCCAGTTTTAGTTGAGGACTCAGCGCTTGAAATGCATGCTTTGAACGGCCTCCCAGGGCCATATGTGTCTGTCATCCCGTATACCGCCATATTTCTAAGCAAGCATAAACTCAGATTCACGTCACAGCAAGGATTTCCTGGAGTTGTTAGGAAACGAAGGGCTATGCAAACTGCTTGCCCCATACGAAGATAAAACTGCAGAAGCTGTTTGTACTATTGGATACTGCGTGGGACCAGGATCGCAACCTGTTCTTTTTCAAGGAAGGCTGGTGGTAAGTTTTTTCTGAGTGGAAAAGTCATTGAATAATATATCTCAATATCATTAGGGCCAAGTCGTTCCTGAGCGTGGTATTTCTTCTTTTGGTGCGAATTCCTGCACATCTCTTCTCACAGTATTTTTTATTGATTCTATTTAGGATGGGAGCCGATCTTTGAATTCCAAGGAGAAACCCTAGCTGAGATGAGCGATTCCAAGAAAGTAAACAAAGCTTCCGAACTTGCCATGGTTTCATCTGCTGATTAACATTGAAATTGCAGAATTCCCTGTCTCATCGCTTTCAAGCTTGCACAAGATTTGAGGCCTGGTACAAGGACCGAAATACAAGTCCAAAGTTGACAGAAATATAACGCTTTCAATGAATATTGGGTGGTCGAAACACAGCAAGTGCCCAACGCATTAATTTTCCACGCCGCTTGCTTGCGATTGCATGAGGCATGTAAGCAATAAAGGGCAGAGTAATGAAATCCAGTATTCTCTCAGTCTTCTGATTCTGAAAATCAATAGCCATATTCATTAAGTATAAGAGAAATGCTAAAATTTTTATAACCTTTAAAATCTGTAGAAACACCTGTGATAATTTTATAACTATGTATAGTAATAATTTAACGAACGACTGATGAAAGTCATAGAGGTGTTGTTCTGTGGCAAATACTATGGCCGACAAGATATATAGTACCATTGTTAGGTCTGATATCTCGACCGGAGGTCCCTGGCAATTCGCTAGAATGTCGGCCTTTTAAGCTGAGAGTCGCGGGTGATGATCAGGCGCCACAAAATTTATAACTCTTTTATTATTGCTATATAGGCGTGTATCAAAAATAAATAAATAAATAAAAGCCCTAAAACCAAACAAGTCCCCTTATGCTGTGAAGATACTATCAATGCACACAGCATGTATGATACCACAAGTGTTACACGCACCAGTACCACTACTTATAGTTGACCGCTCGCCCTTCAAACCTACTAACATAGCATCTTCATCCAACTGAAATATCGTGTGTGCACTATCTATCTCCCTAGCATTAACAGTCACCAGAACCTGGAGTTCTATCAGGGACAATGCGGAATGGTGCTCCCTCAACGGGATATATTTTTGCTGGATCTCCCTTCCAGGATACCCAAAGTTCGAAGATTCGCGGCTGCTGGATTTGAAACAGGGGTCTGAGCATGTAAAGGGCGTTTCGTCTTGCACCCAACTCGCTTACTAGATAACCTCCAAGGTGTATGTATAGTTCTTGGAGTCCCTGTATACCAGCTAACACGCGGCAAGTGTGTATACAGGTCTCTCCATCATATGGTGGCACATGGGTAGGGCTATGAGTAAGTTCCAATTCTCCATCCAGTCGCTCGGAAACTGGGTAATAATAAAGTGGAAATTCGTATTGCAAACAAATTTTTCGAATGCGGTTTAATCTGGTTTTGAGAACTGTCTGTGATAAGCTGACGACTGTATCCAAACTGTCAAAGTTGAATATGTTGTGGTAGAGAAGATTAATGGTCTCTGAGTATCTAATTAAGTGGTTAATGTCACACACAACACCAGAAAGATACGCATACGCGGACGAGCAAATCAATCTTACACGAGACGACATGTCTTAACAATAGACAAAAGGTTGGCATAGCCACAACGACCGCCTGTTTTTGGACCATAATAATAAGAAGGCAGATCAGGAAAACGGCGTATGGATACTCTGGATTGTCCCCAGCATTTGTGGTCATAAGAACCAAAAAATGATTGCTCGTTTGGCTCTTCATCGCATCGGATTGCTAAAAGCCTTCTGGGAGCTCGCACGATATGTAAATAGTGGTTACATAAGAGGAATTCCCAGATCATTAATCGAATTTCAGGCGGTAAGCACATTAATGGCGACTTTTCTTGCATGAATGTTTGTTGCTGAACTTGTTTTTTAAATAGTTGTTGAAGTTTGTGATGTTTTGATAATCGCTTATTTGCATCCAACGGCGGGGTTAAAGCCCGAGGGCGATTCATGGGAAGAGGCAAAACTCCATTTGCTTTTCTATCTTTTTGTATTGTAGAGTTGCTCGGGAACTCGCTTCTACAGCATTTGTTCAATGAAAACATATCGTCCGTTAACCTTGAAAGTCGCAAGGATGTTCTCAGTGTGTGCCTTTGATGTAATTTAAGCTCTGTTTACAATTGGTGAATATTATTGAAGAAGAGAGCATTAATTTGAGCTTTAACTCACCTATAGTTGACCCTTTGACATTGAAAAAAACTGACAACGAGATATGAAGGCCTGTCGTTTGTTCTGTTCGTTACACGGATGTCGAAAACAAGGACAGATGCCACGAGTCACATGGCACATGATTTTCTTTGTTGTTCTGTTTACATCAATGACATCGTCTCTGCTGAGTTTTCCGGCAGCCAATGAAGTGGGTAGATTATGCATACTAGCATGCCTTCATTAAGCCTTGGGTGATTTCATTGTTCACTTACTCCGGTTGGTTGCTAATCAGGATGATAATAAGTTAAGGTTAAAGCGAACTGACGGGGAGTATGTGGTTTCATGCTGTGGGCATCGGTGTATATTAGACCCAATAGGCATTAATCAATAGTGATCTAATATGATGAAAGAATAATTCTTAGTGGCAGTGCAGGCTCCAACTCTAGCAATCATTAATTCCCACACCGCGTTATGTTTGGGAGCTCAACTACCTCGGCTGGCACCCTAGTTATCATTATATAGTCCGATGAAAATTCGTTCAAGTTGACGTCCAGCCCATCATTCTAATGTTAGAAATGTATGTTTCTCGATAATTAACAATGAATGACAGACTGACAGCACATAAATCCATCTTTGTCTTTCGCTAAAGATATCCGCCGTATCTTAAAAATGCACGATAGTACCATGGATCTAGTCTTATAACCAGTGGGTTCCAGTTTATAGATATGCCCTTCCCCCAGTAATTAAAATGTCGCTTTTTCAACTCAATAAAATTTGAAAATCATGCTTCCGTACCTGAGAACAGCTGAATTATACAATGAAGTCTGCTCATAAGGTCGTGACCTGTTTCGCCGCCTTCCTTATATACTGCACTCATGCATGGATTTTAGACCCTTCTTGCATTAATAGCAGTCCTAGCAGTAAGTAAAGGCCTTTATTGTGTTACTTAAATCTATAATAACGTAAATCGATAAAGAATATGAAAACATCATGGTCAATGGCATGAAAGATGCCTTTGTTTATAGCCAGGCTGCTATTGATGCTTTGAATAGCCTTGCAGATACAGACCCAACTCATGATCCAGCGTATATTGCAAAGCTTGATCTTCTACAATATTTGTTTCTTAACACCATGAAACACCCTCCTACTGTCGATGGAACTGACCAAGTGTTTCAGAAGGTCCTAGACGTCTTCACTCAGGTACAGCGATTCAACCACAATGGGGACGGCTCCTACACAGTGCGACCTCAAGGAGAACTTCCTAGTGATGATCTTATTGTATACTGTGACTACTCACGATTCCAAGAAGGGAGGGCATGTGATGGTCATCGCAACCCATCGCAGGCATGTGATCGGGATACAGGATCAACGGTGAATATGGATATTGGGTATAAAGGGTGTAAAGAAAATAGCCTATTTGAAGAAATGGTACGTCCAAAATGCTTCTATACTCACTATGTCTGAAATCTAACACCGCGCCATTTTTAGGCCTGGACACCTGATGATAACAATGGAAAAATCGCCCAGATACAAATGTGTTCTTGGTATCTAAAATATACGTACGGCAAGCCCCTTCGGTACCTGGTGTGTATTCCAAATAGTTTCCATCGATGGGGTATAATTCAATGGAGGCTAACTTTACTGTAGTATGACATCTCTCTACGAGCCATTCTAGCAAAACCAGTTATAAAGAGACGGTTACGACTTGGAAAATACACACCTATTGATATTGCCGCGGTGACCATGGGCCACACAATGCTTCATGAAATGACACATGTTTTACCAAGCCAAAGCACCATTGATGTTCAAGGAGATGAGGGCCTTTACGGTGGGTTGAATACATGTGCAGACAACTCCTTCAAGTCCAACTGCCAAGTAGCACCTTACTTTCTATTATACAAAGCTGATCCAAACAGGATGGAAAACATGTACTCACTATAGTGGATACTCTGGAGAGTGTAACGCCGATAGCTATGCGTATTTCGGCATGGGTAAGTCAATGATTTCCCTCACTCCTACGTGCACCGATTCAAATGTTTCCCTGTTTCCCTGTTATTGCAGAAATTATACATATACCCTAATACAAATATTAATACTATACCATAGGTTCTTGGTTGATCAGCCCAGGCGGTAGTAACATTCCCCAACGGGTCAACCGTGACGGATCATTAGAAGTGCTTCCTCGTTTGGGCCAAGGTACAAAGCGATTTAACCTCATTCCACATTTGGAGCGTGCGCAGGATGACAACAGAAATGTATCGGATGTTACTGTGGTGATTGACGGTTCTGCGGTCCATCTCAACAGGACAAACACCACTGGATTTGTAGTGACTCCTTCAAATATTTCACCAGTTACGGTCAAGCCGGGATTGGCATATACTGTGGGAACAGATGTGGTATCACTGGGTTCTAACGTAGTTTTTCTTGACTCGTCAAAAGTGACGTTTCCTACATACACACGGCCATCTGCTGCATGGAACATCACCAATTCTACGGGACCTTGGATCTCACCTGGAAGTAGTATACCATTATTTACTTCTAAGACAACACAGAATCCTTCGCAGCCAAATGGGAAACTGCCTGGTACGGCAAATGGTACTACAACATCTGGAGGATCTCAAGGTATCACAACTGGAACCTGGACAGCCTCTGCTACCTCTCCTGGAGTAGCAACATCAGCCCCTGTCTCCACACAAAGTTATACTCCGGAAGTCATCATACAAAGCTCAACTACAATAGTTGTACCAATCACAGTAAGTAATTAAGGAGTTTACCATACCTCTTGTATTGTGTTGAATACATAGGCTAAGACCGGGATATTTTAGATTATTCCTGTCACAAAGCCTGGGGAAACATCCAGTGTTACATATGTCTCAACCTCCACAAGTTCTGGGAACATCAAGCCAACAGGGGTATGGATGTGTGAAGGCCCACTGTGTGATACTAGTAGCTCCTGTATTGTTCCGATATTCTGTGCTGGTGAACAGGGCAGTGGACCAAGTTGGGGACTTTGCTGTGGTTGGGAGCCGAGTGAGCCAGATGGACAGAACCCTCCGCCTGGAGGACCTAGCCCTCCTCCGCCCCAAGTTGACGACAATAATAATCCTACGCAGGCTAAAACGAGTCGATACCAAACATCTCCTGATGCGACTAGTCTTCAACCTAGTTCTGGTGCCTCTAGCACTCATTGCAGCACTACGCACACGGCGAGTTCCTGTGGTATTACTTTCTCCGTGTTTACACCCTCAGGTGCGAAAACAGCAACAACCTCTACAATAACGGTGGGATTCATACATATTCCTTTTCTTTTGGTACGTGGAACTGACTATTTTATACTGAAGGGGGCCTGCTCAACAACAGAAGGGTGTTCGGTATCAAATACAGTTACGACAACAACAATGGGCACGGCCGCTATGGCGACGCCTATCTATGATTATTGGGATCTTTACGGGATGACCGACTACCTGGACGTGGCTTACTCGATAATTGAAGTCATGGAAAGCAATACAGACCCTCTGGTGACTTGGTCAAACACCGCCAACACTACTGGCACTGCAATTCTTAGTAGCCACCCAGGAAGTTCTGCTACTATCACGCCGTCTGCCAGTCCGTCGACTAAACCAGGACAGAAGTCACCACCATCTGCTGCTATCACTCCATCTGCCAGTCCGTCAACAACACCAGGAAAGAAGTCCCTAACATCTGAACCACTCTCGACGACGTTGGCAACAAGCAAACTTTCATCTCCGCCACCTATTACCTCTTGCCATGTGGCTACTGCTTTTGATACAAAAATAGCCTCACAAAGCGTCTCGGCAACATCCTACTGCACTTGCAATGGTGGCTGGATAGCTGGTCTTAGTAGCAAAGTCGGCCCTGACAAGTATACGACTTATAACTGTGCCGTCAACGGAACTTTTATGCCTGTAACAACTGTTTCCCCTACCAATGTGCCAGGAAAGGGTGGATTACCTGGATGTGAAGCAGTTATGTCAGTTCCAGGAACGTCAGCGTACTGTAACTGCGGTGGCACCCCAGCACCGGCCCTGAGCACCTCTGAGGCGTATTCCATCAATTGTCAATATACAATTCAACCAACAAGCCCCTACAATCCTGCAATACCACCATCCACTACGGTTGTCCCAACATCCGCAAGTTCCGCGTCACCACCATACATGACTGGGACGTGCAATGTGCACGTGTGGGAGCGTCTTCCGGTAGACGATCAAGATCCGCTTTCCTTGAAGGTTACTATAACCGATGCTGGTAGTAATCAAATTGGGTACAACTCCTCCATTCAAGTTGATTGGGATGAAACTCTTGGGACAGACAGCGCGCTGCCATGCGTGATGTTGGTCACTCCTCAAAGCAGCGGCAACGATAAAAGAAGACTATCAGCCGATATCTCATTCCTTGCAAAAATGATAGGTAAGAGACAACAAAGTCTTCACCCAGAATACGACAAAGGGCCCTTGAAATTTGCATACGGTTCACAAACCTGGGATAATAAGGCTTCGCAGTGCTCTGTTGGAGGCTGGGATGGCGATGATGGTCTTTTCAGTCGTGACATGAATTGTGAGTTTACTTGTACTAAGTTTACTTGTACGTAATATGAGTATGGTAGCGCTCTATAGTTGGCAGAATCGCTAGAAATGAATACATCCAGCATTTTCCTTTTGTCATGTTGTTCTATATATTTACTACTTTTATTAACTAAATTAAGTTAAAGTAACTGGAGGATATAAACTAATCAATCACTGGGAATTTGCCGTCCCAGAATCCTAAAAAAATAACTGAATCAATAAACTTGCTAGCATGATTATGAAACCAACAATAAAAAATAAGTCAATTAGAAGCTCCCCACACAGAATTCACATCTTCTGTAGCTGTTGTCCAGCTAGTGCTCCTAGGCATCTGACACTTTGTAGAAGTAGAGGGTTGTAGTATCAAAGGAGGCGAGCCTAGATTGGTCACCCTTATGTCTGTCGAAGCGCTGACCCATGGTCCATGGCATCCCATATGCCATCAGCGAAGTCATTGAGCAGAATCTCACTGCTAAAGACAAAATCATGCTCCCCATCTCTAGGATTCCGCAGCAACAAATCCGAAAATGGAATGACCAGATCACCCCCCTCTATAGCCGGGGTTCCGCCACGTGCTCCTCGTTCAATTTTAATTGTATGCACTCTGCGTGGTGGGGGTAGAGATTTTGTAGATGATAACGATTGCCGTCCACTGCTGGTTGATATGGTTGGCAATGGCGTATAAGCCGGAACCCAGGATGTGATAGTGATGTTGCCTGACTTCTTGATATCTATCGAGATCGCACGTTTCACTTCGCCATTTGACCCGTTTATCCAGAATTCTATGTCACTCTCTAATTTCGCCGTGGTATCTGAAGAGCCGACCTCCACCGCCAGTGTTGGCCAGTGCCTAAACTGGCCTCTTGGTGCGTATGAATTGTCGGCCTGTTTGGTACGATCGATGGTTTTGACGTCCGATGGCCCGCGGCAACTAAGTAGTCGATTGACATTCATGTTGATTGCAATTGATTGCAGACGCCCTGTGAACCATTGGGCTGCCTCCGAGTGGGCTGGGCCAATCATTTTGAGAATCAGTATCTCGAGCGAGGGGGAATAGTCGCCTCGACCTGGGAGATTTTCGTCCTGTCGCTCAAAGGTCTTCTCGGAGACGTGTGTAAAAACGAAAAACTGATCGTCGAGAGAGGGATCAAGTTGGAGCGTGGCTTCTTGCCAGTGGTCCTCGTAACCATGAAAGACTGGTGTATTAGGAGGAAGCAGCTCCAGGAACTGCCGAGCGTCCGGCCGCATCGCTACTTCCTCGGAGAAAAGTCCGTGAGACATTTTTGATGATTATTTTTGCTTCAATCTGTTTGCTGTCTATCTGGTTGTGGTATAATGTAATATTGAGCCCCGGCTCCTCGCAATTGCTGGTGGCCTCCTAGGGGACGTCGAGATGATGTCAGTTATAAACTTTACAACGTGCAGTGTTTTATCATACCTTTTGTCTTGGTCTTGATGTTCATGTTTGCTTGCTGAAATATGCTTTGGCAACTATTTTTCGTTTCTAGATCCTAAATCTCCACAGTTTGGTTCATTAGAGTGACTACTAACTAGATGCCCGGTTGGTAATATGGGCAAGTCATTGAAATTAACAACGCGTTGATTTACCGGCGTGCGACGGCCTTGACTGGGTTTCTTGGTTTAGTGTGGAGAAGCCCAATTGGGCGCGGATATTTATAACATCTTTCTGCTGTTGACACGTCATAATGCTCTTCGCGTTTTGCGCGTTGTGTTTCCTTTTGTGGGTAGATTGAACTTTAAAGATAGATCTCCCTACGGGGGCCTATTCCTCCTGCATGTGTTTGAAATGGGTGCGATTCTTATGCGGACACGCTAAGGAAACTAGGTCTAATTTAGGGTTAGCGCCGGGCTGAGTAAGCCATTCCAAATTTGGTAAGTTGTCAGAAAAAAGTGGATCTCCATGGCTTCTTACGTATTACATGAGGTTTGGCACTAGTCTGAAATAGATTGGCCCACAAAAATATGACCTTACTAAATTGGAACTAGCGCGTCGGCGTAATATTCAAGCACCATCATTGGCTGCTCTCGCGTGTCGGTAATTTTAGTTTCAACGGTCCCCAGCAATGATGTTGGGTTCCAGCTGAACGATGATGATAATACGAACCTGTTCCTTTGAACCTCTTTCCAACGCCCTCAGAAGTGAAATATCGTACAACCCAGCCATGTCGCTGCTTACTCTAGGACTATTGACAGCTCTAGCGCTGTTCCTTTGTCGATGCATATATCGCATAACCTTGCATCCGCTCTCCAAAGTCCCTGGCCCTGTGCTAAACCGTATCTCCAGCTGGCCTGACTTCTTTTCAGCTGCCTCAGGCGACCGCCACGTCCGACTGTGGCAGCTGCACGAGATTTACGGGCCAACAGTTCGCATTGCTCCGAACCGACTATCTTTCAACACCGCAACGGCGTTTGGATCAATATATGACGCCAAGGCCAATGTGAAGCAAGGGGCACTTTACAAAACATTTATAGCTTCAAATGGAGGGCGAGTAGATCTGCTTGATTCAGAAGGACAAGTTCACAGCCGAAAGCGGAGGATCATTTCCCGTGCATTCTCTGAAAAAGGCTTGCGTTTGAAGGAGAACGCAGTTATAGCGCACCAAAAGACGTGGTTGGAGCAGGTCACCAAGGCATTGCAAGATAGTGGCGACCAAGAGAGTGGGTCGATTGATGGCATGTGGACTGAGTCTATCAATGTGTCGGAATGGCTTCCTTATCTGACCACGGACATCGTCGGCGAAGTTGGCTTTGGGAAGAATTTCGAGCTTACGACTAATAATCGTTTCCGATTTTTACCACAAACATTTAGTGGGTTTGTGGGAACCAATTTCCTGGTATGTTTCTTGACTAAATTGTTAGCATCACTTTTTTAACAGAAAAATTGGCCTAGGTTGGCCATCTCCCACCCATTCTACAATCTGTAGTCAACTCTATTTTAAAATCGCCCATCATGGGCATGGTAATCCCACAAGATATTCGAAACTTTGACAAGTTTACCAATAACCTGATATCTGAACGAGTCGCGCAAGAATTGAGTGACACATCATCCGTTACCTTTGAAAAGGGAAATGGCGACTTTGTCAGTTTATTCCGTGACGAGGACGGGACACTTACCACAAGCTCTATTGATGAGATCAAGACAGAGGCGGTTACCTTGATTGTTGCTGGCGCTGATACAGTTTCAACCGCCAGCTCGGCTATGCTCTTCTATTTGGCTCACAACCCGAGATGTCTGGAGAAACTAAATGTCGAACTTCGATCGAAATTTTCAACAGTCGAGGATATCAGGCGTGGGTATGAACTTTCCAGTGCAAGATATTTGAGGGCTTGTATCGACGAGACAATGAGAATGTCGCCACCGACTCCTGGCTACCTTGGTCGCTGTGCGTTGGAGGGTGGCATAATAGTTGACGGGCAGTATTTTCCGGCCGGTACTGAGCTTGGTACTTCAGCGTACGCTCTACATTACAATCCAGACCACTATCCACGCCCAAATGAGTTCTTGCCAGAGAGATGGCTACAGGAAACCGATGGAAAAACAGAGTTCGAAAATATCTCGCAAGATCCCGCCCTGGCAAAGGCTGCTTTTGCTACTTTTAGCACGGGAAGGCATGCCTGCGTGGGCAAGGAATTTGCGTATTTAGAGATTACGCTATTCATGGCAAGACTTCTATACCAGTATGATATTCGGTTGGCGAACGATGAAGAGAAAAAGAAGGTTGGAGGAGGACGCATCAGGGGACAGTTTCAACTTCGAGATCACTTCACGAGCAATGGAAATGGTCCTTGGATTCAATTCCGACGACGCTAAAATTTGACATATTGTGGTATACACAATTAAAATATATCAATTGATGTGAATATGTAACTTTCATGTGCAAAGGTTGAGTGACAGCTAACAACCGCTGTGGTGTGTTGGTCCGACATACACATGTATGTATGAATAATATTTCCAAACATAAAACACATTTATCAATTTTACCTAGGCCGTCCTATAAGGTTTGAGCGTTAGCATAAAGTCATGGCCGATATACATCAAAGTGTACTTACACGGAATAAGAGACTTTGTTGTCTCCCAACTGGCTATAGATGAGCGAAAACGCGTTGGCAACTTCGCTTGGCAATGGACCCTGCTCAAACACATCCAGATTTTGTTCAAGATGGTTAATGGTAGAAGCACCAATGACAATGGCATCTCCAAGGTTGTGATCCAACACGCTGTGATACGCTGCCCATCGAAGAGCGGCCGCGTGTCCTGAAATTCCGTGTTGTGTGGCTACTTTGACGGCTTGGTCGGCAGCTGATAGTATGGGCTGCTTCAGGTACCAATTTGAGTAGAGTTGTCCAATAGGGAGCTGTGAGCCAAATTTAACTGCAATTAAGTCAAATGTTTCAGTAAGGAGGTATGTCGTGGGCACTTACCGTAGAGTTATACCGGCTTGCGCTGTGGTTGGCGGTTTTCTGATGGCTTCCCGAGAAAATACCCCCAGCTGCTGGACTGCTCATAATAAGCAAAAATTAATTGTGACTAGAAGTTGACGATATGAATTGTCAACATGGCTGTGAGAGATACGTACCTATACGCATAAAACGCAATCCCATACTTTCTCAAGACCGCGATCAGCCCATCCTCCACGTTCCTTGCAATCGCATTATACTGCCCCTGGTACACAGTTGGCTTGACATACCCATGGCGTTCACATATCGCAATTATTTTTTCGATATCTTCTATCGAGTAATTCGATAGACCGAAACGGCGGAATTTGCCTTCGCGATAGGCTTTATCCATAGCTTCACAGGTCTCTTCAAATAGTACCGAGTGGTCTGGCTGATGCAAATACTCAATGTCAATATGTGGTAGTCGTAGTGCTTTCAGCGACGCGTTAACGTGTTCGTCGATCTTGCTGCGTGAATGTGGATATTCGTCCCAAGAGGGGACTTTGGAGCTGATTATAGGGGAGGAGGTGTGGTTGCTACTCCGATACGCTTCAAGAGCAGCACCTATCAGTGGTTCGCATGTCCCAGGAGCATGGGGCGGATAATTCCTTGCGCTGTCAAGATGGTTATATCCACGATTGAAGAATGTTTCTAACATCTGCCCGACGGCTTCAGGGGTTCCGAATCGCGCCATGGGGTCTTTTGATGTGTCTCCGACCTGGAATTAACATACTTAATACAATCACACGTTGTGAATCGAATCCGAGATATGAACATTATACATACATTTGCCAGGCCAAGAACAATGTGCGGGGGGTTAACAGTCGACATATTAATCGTAACCGTGTGTTGACGCTAGTGCCTAGTTGATTTTTAGCAGGGATATGTCGATCTGGGCTTATATTTCGATTTATCTTGCCTGTACAGAAAGGTTGCTCGTGTAATGCGGACCTCGACTTTTATAAACGAAAAGATGTTTCGGGGTGGTTATCTCCGTGTTGGTATGGGCGGAGGGTCGGAGCGGAGGGTGATTTATTATCGCCCCAGGATAGAAAGTAGAAATAAATTAATCATATACATGTAACTAAGTCAAATAGCTGATGTCACTCAAAACGAAAACTAGCTACATATTTGCTTTGCATGCACGCATGTATATAGGGCTCACGGAGGGCTGGTAGTTACTCTTAGCGTCTATAAGACACCCATTATCCTTCAATCACAAATCAATAGTGACTCTACAGTGGATCTATAGTAAGCATAAATAGTTGACCTGAGACTAGTCGAGAAGTCCTTCTTCTACTAGATGTAAGATTTCACAGCTTAAGGATCTATTCGTTTTCCCGTTTCCAATTACCATAGATTTGGAAATCTATCCATGACGATAATTTCAACTATTCTGAATCTCGTTATTTTATACATCGATGACACATTTTACTCCGATCTCGGCGAGTACATAATTCAGCGCTAATTCCCTAAGGCCAAACCTCGGCGTTCTTCTTGACGAACGCGGCCCAGGTAGTGGGATTGGCGTCGAGAAGCTTCAGACTGGGTTCAAGGCTCTCTCCGAGGTAGTAACCCGGGTCCTCAACGAAAAGCTGGTTCTCCAGAAACTCTTGAGCAACGGCTGGGGGCAGGACTGCCTTGTACTGCTCAGGGGAAACTTGAATAAACACTGCCTTTTTACCAGTAACCTCAGCGAAAATGTTAACAATCTCCTCAGCGGTGTAGTAATCCGCTGCCCCCAGAACCTGCTTGCCATTCAGGCTATCCAGATTCTTAAGAGCGGCCTTTACGAACAAGCCTAATCACTCGTCAGTGGAAATCAAATACACGGTCTTGGTGGGCTTGAGGTATCATACCGGTATCTTCGGCGGCGTCAAACAAAGGGAACTTGGCTTTTTTACCATCGACTGGTAAGAATAGCTGGTAAGTTCCATTCTCATCCTTGTTAAGTACACGAGTGAAATTGCTCATATAGTAACCAGGAAGGAAGAAAGTGCACTTGATTCCCGAGGCTCGAATATACTTCTCAATTTGCGCCTTGCTGTCAAAGTGAGGGACGTGCGACAAGCGACCCTTGGTCTCCTCGGTGACGTGGTGGAGAGATGAGAAAAGGACATGGGAAACGCCGGTCTTCTTAGCCGCATCGGTCACATTTTTGCCCTGTGAATACTCGATCTCGCCGTTGGCAGTTTCCCAGTAGTTGGTGACGAGGAAGACAGTGTGAGACCCCGCCAAGGCAGCGGTGACAGAGTCAACAGAGTTCAGGTTAGCCTGTAACTTGTTAGTCAACTTGAATAATTGTGGCGAGTGAATTTCACAATAAAACATACCGAAACAAGCTCGACTCCTTGATTCGCAAGGTCCTGGGCCGATTTCTTCGTAGTATCACGAGTGATACCGCGGATCTTGTACTCCTTGGAGAGGGCAGGGTCCTGAAGAATGTATTTGATCACGGAGCCACCCTGGTTGCCAGTGGCACCAAAAACGGTAATAATTTTAGACATGGTTGAGAGCTTGTTTTTTTCGAAGAGGTTTGATAAATATTTATAAAGATTTAGTTGATACTATTTAGAAAAGAATGCGAGAACTTCATGGGAATCTTTTCGATATTAAATATTCAGTGTCCGGTATAGTAGATACTATACACTTGGTAGGTTATCAATCAGTAGTCATATAATTTCATCATTTGTCACCTCGCGCCTTCGACTGCCCGATGCCCCACATAAGCAGTCTAAATCACCAAATCCGAAAAACGACACCAATGACACACGCGAGGCGGAATATTACAAATCTCCTTCACATAAGGCCGAATCGCGACCAGTGACAAATTGACGAGCAGAATACCAAGGTTTGGTAATAACCAATAATCAACCCTTAGCGCCAAGGAAATACTAGGAACGTCGACACGTTTTTCTTTTGTGGGTCCATCAAGTGAAAAAAATCTCATGCTTTCTATATCAATTATATAGTAACTGAATAGTTGCAAAGTTCATAAACTGTCAAGATTTTAATGTGTTGCAAGAATGGGTAACGTATCGAAATATATTACGCACTAGTTTTCTATTACGTCTCAAGGCATTGTTACATTAAGAAGTTGGCAATGTATTATTCACGTAACGGTAACGTTACCAATTTTTTCTTGTACGACCGTTACCAAAATTTGAACGTCCTAATATGTAGTTCACGACCAGCATTCAAAATGTTCTGCAAAACTTCTGCTCACAACTTCAAATGTTCTCTGACACATTTTATAGTTAGCATCGACAAAAATGGTCCGAGACAAATCAAATGATCCACCGGAATTAAAACATTCCCTTTCTCCGTATTCTTCACTATCGAGCTATCTCATGATTCATGAAGCGTAAAATCATTTCTGGACTTGGCTATAATAACCCTATCGCAGCAGCTGGTAACATGATGCGCGGGACATTGAAGCTGTATCACTAAATCTGACACTAAGTTGAGTAACTCCGGGGTTGTATAGTAGGATGATTTGGTCCAATCAAAGAGCGAGAAGATGCCGTGCAGCCTGTCAGGGGCCAACGCCCTGTGACCCGGGGAACTTATCAGCAGGCTACCAACAATATTACGTAGTGTTAATATTAAAGTTCGCTGTATCTGCTAAGACAGCCTATCAGACTGCTTTCCAAACATTATTATTACCTGCGTTTGCGGATCAACTCCTCAAAGTGGATGGACACGTGTGTGCTCCCTGAAGCGCTAATAACCTGAGACGGCACGCAGCGATCAGTCGGTCTTTCGTTTCTTTAACTACCCTCCATTTCCTCTCTACCGTTCCTGATCATGCAGCTTCTTGGATGCTTTTCGAGGAAGTAATTTCTCCTATTTAGGTGGCATGAGATGCATCATCTTCCGCCATTCTCGTTCTCTTGATCATGCCGGCGATCCTAAATTAGTTGGCCGCGTTGTGGCGTTCAGCATGGCTAATACCAAGAGGAATTTCTGACGTGGCTTACTTGTGAAAACTGCAATAACCATCATGCCGAAATCTTAGAAACTATACCGCTGCTCATGGGGAAAACTTGTCTGTCATGAGTTTACACATAAAAGACGGAGTATATATCACCCGCTCTTTAGTCGATGGCTTGGTGCCATCACTAAATATTTAACTACACGAGTTTCGGACTTTATGAGTGTCTCATGAGATATCAGCCATACAACATGAATATGTACAAGCCTTCCCCACGATGAAATTGAAGGAAATTTCGGATGGAAGTGGCTTGGTTGTTTACGCTGTGGCTACAGGATGCGTGACATGCTCGCCTTCAATTTATAATATCTAGGGACCCATGATAGTATCATCTGCCCATTCAGTTGGGACTCGTTATATTCATCAGTAGTCGCTTGAGGTCTATATAAAGAGTCGACCTTGTCGATCCATGTCTTCTTTAGCCACAGTGCCACGAAGATTATTAGTACTCGCAAAGAAGGTTACTCCACGATAGCCGCTGATCACCCCAGGTTCTGTAAGTGAATTTGATATATTCTCCACGAGACACGTTGTATCCATAAGTCGTTTCATTCTGATGGTTTTAGTACCACCTGCTTCTGTCTTGCAGTCACCATGCGCAACTACTATGCTTCCATGGCCATTCTGGCCTCTGTGGCCTCAGCCTGGGCCCCTCCCTCTTACTCGGGCTACACCCTGCAATGGAGTGACAGCTTTTCTGGTGCGGCCGGGGCATCGCCTAACTCCAACACTTGGAATATCATCACTGGGAACCCAGGTGTAAACAACGAGTTGGAGACGTACTCTAGCTCGAACAAAAATGTTCAGCTGAGTGGAGGCAGCACTCTCCAGCTAGTCCCTTGGGCAGACAGCTCTGTTTCTGGTGGGTGGACTTCAGGTAGGATCGAGAGCAAGTATGTCTTCACGCCAAGCACGGGCAAGATCACTTTTGCCGAAGCCGACATTCGTTTCGGGACCAATCCCACCTCTGAAAAGCAGGGAATCTGGCCTGCATTTTGGATTCTAGGAAATTCCATTCGTTCAGGAACTGCATGGCCCGAGTGCGGAGAGCTTGACATTCTTGAAACTGTCGATGGCCAGCTGACGGGCTATGGCACTGCGCATTGCGATGTCACCCCAGGTGGCATTTGCAACGAGCCCAATGGTCTCGGAGGAAACATTGCCGTTCCTGATCAGTCATGGCATACGTGGCGTATAGTCTGGGACCGAACTCCTTCTAGTTGGCAATCTGAAACCATTACATGGTACATGGATGGCCGGCAGTTCCACCAGATCAGTGGCTCTCAAATCGGTGACTCAAATGTCTGGGCCACTCTCTGTCACGATCCGTTGTACTTTATTCTCAATGTTGCTGTCGGTGGCGACTGGGTATGTTTAGATATCCCTTTCCTTAATTCTAGAACAGAGCGCTGACATCAGGACCCTTTTTCTCTCTTATAGCCTGGTAACCCTAACTCGGCTACCGTCGGTGGTTATGGAAGCATGATGGAGACTGCTTATGTTGCTGTCTACACCTCTTGAGACTATCTTTCGTGTTTACCTTCAAGTGTTGCTTTATTTCCTGTTAACAACCTTGTACATATTTTGTTTTTGACCGGATGAAATGAAGGATTCAATGTGTGCATAACTCAAGGCCACCTAAGCATGGCTTAAAAGCTTGACAATAGTGCTCATCTAACTGGAATCTAGTACCCACGTAATCCTTGTTAACGATATAGTGGGGCGTCAGATTTACATAGTACATGGTATACGTAGTTCCCTGTAGGCAGTCATGGCTCAATCTAGCGCCAGAAGGCTCTAGGGACGGAGTTAATATAGTCAATCGCATCTTTGCGCCAGGTGTCAGGCTCCATATGGGTCCCGGTTGTGTTGGCGTCGAGAAAGAGATAAGCGGGTGCATCTTTGTCATAGGCAGCCCAATGAACCGACGTGTTGAACACGCCCGAATTCGGGTTTAGATCGTGTATGAACGAGGACCACATGCCGGCCATCATTGAGCTGAGGTCGATGTACGACTGTGGAGCCCCATCAAACGGCTTTCCGTAGTGGTATCCCTGTCCAGCAATGTTGTTGAACACAAATGCAATCTCCGCCATATGAGTCGAGCCATAGATTTCTGGCTTTTCGGCGGAGTGCACATTAAAACGGTAGCAGTACGCTGGGGTCGAGACCTCACTCCAAGCTTCACATTGCCGGCGCCTGTTAGCGTGCATAATAAAATCACCAGCGAATGCACATACGCGGCGCCATTCTAAACCCATAGATGGAACGCGTTTATCGCCTAGGAATGCAGGGAGTCCTTGTGATGGGTTGTCAGGGTACAACTTCATTATCTCATCGGCAACAGAGGGTGGTGTTTGGAAGTTGAATCCTCCATCTAATAGCCCAAAAAGAATAATTAGCACCTATACTTCGGATAGGATTGGAAGCGAGGGTGATTCATACTAGTAAGATATTCATACCACTGAGGAGTAGTATTAATACCTATAGGGCCCCAAGACGAACCCTCATATCAGTTCCGCATACAATTTATGGTCATTTCCTTTGTCGTAAAATGCAGCAAATACGTTGGGTTTTCTTTCCCCTAAGTAATAATATACTCCGAACTGGCACTGCATACGTTCCGGGACGCTACATACTTTCAAGTTCCGCAATATGTTGCGCGCATGGAGAATGCGGAACTATGTCCGCCCCCACTGCACCGTCACATCAAGGATTGTCCTGACAGGGTAAATGATAGGTCCAAAGTACGCAGTTAGTCTGCTTTCAACACTCTCATATATGTAAAATTTTCAGTTCTTCACTTCTAGAACATTGATCCAGCATTGAGGATTTAATTTACATTCTTAATGTGGACATCATGGCGAATAAAGATGTTTGCATGTTACATACAAACCAACAAAGTTTATTGCTTTTTCATGTCAAGGGTATTTTAGGTACATACTACGGAGTACGTAGTATCCGTAAGGCTGGGTCCTCAGTGAGGCCATTACGCTACCCCTACGAAGTATAGATTACGTTGATCCTTCGAAAAAAGAGCCAATGGTTGCGACACATTCGCTAAGGTTGGCATTAAGCGGCCCTCCTTTTTCGTATATAGATTTGCAGCCCTAGAGATTGTTTGAACCGCATTGGCTGGCTATCAACAGCCAAGCATTGTTGATAAAACCTTCTTGAACCGATTGGGAAGAACTTATTTTTGGACACGTGCGGCGTGCCCTGTCAGTGCCTTTTCATTTGATTGATGATCGCGCCCTGGTTTCGAAATAATTGCGCTGACTATTGAGGCTTGCAGTAGAGCCAATCTGACTCGGCGTGGCTATTAAGCTGCCAGTAGCGGCTCTATACGGTTTTGAGTTTATAAAACCCCAACATTCCTCGGCAGTCACATAGCTCATCCCCTTGTATACGGAGCACACATATCCTAACAGCCGCCATGCGTTCCATACTGCTGAATCTGTTGTGGGCCGTCTCCGCATCGGCCTACGTCGTTCAAAATGGCAACAAATGTGAACTATATCCAGAGTCTCTCAATAACAACGGCGACGCGGTCGACGATTCGCCCTCAATCCTACAGGCATTTGAGAACTGTGGACAGAATGGCCAGGTGATCTTCACTGAAAATACTTTCTACATCAACTCGGTTCTCAACACGACCAACCTTGTTAACTGTGACGTTACGGTGCGCGGCGAACTCCAGTTTTCCACTGATATCGACTACTGGCGCGACAATGTCTACTCGGTTGTCTTCCAAAACCAATCCACCGCTTGGCTTTTTGGGGGTGAGAATGTAACACTGCGCAGCGAAGAAGGCGGTTGGATTAATGGCAACGGCCAGACCTGGTATACATGGGCAAAGGGCGTATCAAACATCCCCGGACGACCCATCACTATCACTTTTTTCAACTCGACCAATTTGTGGGTGGATGGGTTGAACATTACCCAGCCACAGTTCTGGGCCACGCTGGTCTGGCAAAGTTACAACGTCTCATTGACCAATCTATACGTTAGTGCAGTCAGCGATGATGGAAGTAGCGTTGTCAACACCGACGGCTACGACTCGTGGAACAGCGATTTGTTGCTTGTTGAAAATGCCGATATAACCAATGGTGACGACTGTATTGCTGCCAAGGGAAACACCACCAACCTGCTTGTTCGCAACGTCACGTGTCATAAGGGCTCCAACGGCATGACCATCGGCTCTATTGGCCAGTACCCGGATACACCTGACTACGTACAAAATGTAACCTTTGACAACGTGCGTTGTCTTGGATGTCTTGACGGCGCTTTTATCAAAACCTGGTCAGGCACTCCCGTGACAACAGACTCCAACGGTGATGCCGGGGGCGGTGGTACCGGATTAGTGAAGAACGTCACCTACAGCAACTTCTATATGGAAAACGTCGGCCTTCCCATTCAAATCTCGCAGTGTATTTATGCCGAGGCCAATGGATCCGGATGCAACACCTCGACTCTTCAAATCCAGGACGTCTCATGGGTCAACATTACCGGGACATCGCAATTCAATATCGCCGCTTCTATGTACTGCTCCGATGCCGCGCCATGCCCCGGAATCAAATTCGACAATGTCAGTATCCAGTCCACGAACCAAAGCTTGGGGCTTCCAGCCTATGGAACCGATCAACAGGACGAGGTATTCCAGTGCGCAAACCTGATTGACCAGGACTCAACTGGCATTTCTTGCAACTTGGTGGCACCTGATAACTATGGTCAGATTGTTTCTAGCAACGTCCAGGCCCAGTGATCTCTTCGTTTTTCTTTGCGCCCCACGCGAGATAGTTTGTTGCTCGTTAGCACTTGGATGTATATACGGATCAATCAACTTGTATATAGAACTTCAATTTGATCTTTGTATAAGAGCAATTGCAAAGTTTCAAAGAATTGTTATTATCGATAACATTTTAAGGAGCACACTCTGGAAATGCTGCTTTTTTGACGTCAACTTCAAATGTTATGATGTAAGTGTATGTAGATATATATAACCGGGCATAGGCCGGTGACACTTCAAAATAACAAAGGGATAGTTCAAATATTATCAATGGCATCTAGCACTCCAAAATACTTTTAATGTCATAAAACGACGAACAATTACCGAAAAAAGTTGACAAGACTGTGTAAAGGTATGTCCTTGGAATAAATAACGCCGTGACAATACAATTCACGGGGGAACGGGATAGTTTCCGGCGAACTCGGCTGGGGCTTTTGCGGGCGATCGGGTCCGAAGCGAGGGTCCGATGCGGGGATGGCGAGAAAAGCAACAATTTTAATATAATAAATGATAGGAATGTGTTTTGGAGAGGAGAATTTAGCTAGTCTAGCTTTTCACAGCGTTGCCGAATATACCGTCATAAAAGATATAAATATCTTACCGATTCTCCAGATTTGAATCTCGTTCTCAACACTTGAAAACCAAACAGCCGACAACAAGCAACTTTCTCGAAAACAATAACAAACATTCTATTGACCTTTGAGGAATCTAGCAACATGGCTCCAGGTCTCACACAGACCGCAACTACTGCTTTGTCTGGCCTTGAAACAGCGTCTAATTCTGTCCAGACCAATGCGTTTCCCGACGGACTGAAAACATGCGGCCAGGAGCCCCCGATATACAGTCTTCTCCGTCCCTACGAAGAGTATCCAAAGGAAGTCACTGGTCCGACTGTATGGAAAGCAGAAGATTACCGCGACCATCCCGAACGGTGGACTCATCGACTCAGTTCTGTAGAAATCGAAGAGTTGAGCCAGGCTGCGGACAACTTTATTGCATCTGCAGCGCCTTTGACTGGGATTAGCAAGGTGGGTTTTTTACGCAACAAAGCGTCAACAATTATTTAATTAGGGCTTCAGCATTAACATGGCTCCCATATAGGCTCTGTTCCCTCTGCCAACAATGGCAAAATTTCTGAGTGAAGTTCGGGAAGATTTGCTCAATGGAAAAGGCTTTACGCTCCTGAAAGGCATGCCTGTTCGAGAATGGGGCTTAAACAAGTCCGCCGTTGCATATATGGGAATGGGAACGCATCTGGGCTACTTCGTTAGTCAGAACGGTCGTGGCCATGTCTTGGGTCACGTCAAGGATTTAGGAGAAGACGCCACCAAGACAGATCGAGTTCGAATCTATCGAACTAATGCGAAGTAAGTGACTTGCTTAGATCCTTTTCCCTTTTCCGTAAATCTGACGTGCTGCAGACAATTCTTCCACACAGATGGTGCCGACTTAGTTGGACTTCTCTGCATGGCCAAGTCGCTCTCAGGTGGAGAGTCTGACATCGTCTCCATGCATCACGTATTCAACACGTTGCAACGCGAGAACCCCGATGTAATCCGTACGTTGACCGAGCCAAACTGGTATTTCGATCGCAAGGGTGAAATTAGCGAAGGTCAGGAGCATTGGATTCGGAGCTGCGTGTTCTACCTCGAGAACGACCCCAACAGCAGTTCGCGACGCCCGTACGCAAAGTTCGACCCGAATAATGTAACTTCGCTATCACGATTTAATTCGGGCCCCAATGCTGTTATCCCTCCTCTATCCGAGAAGCAACTCTACGCAATGAAAGTACTTGACGAGACCTGCACGAGGCTTGCACTTCATATGATCCTCGAACCGGGAGACATTCAGCTGTTGAGTAATCCGCATGTTTTTCATGCGCGAACTGCTTACACTGATTACCCTCCTGGATTTCGTGATGATAATGGAAACCCGGTGCCCAGAAGGCATTTGATGAGACTGTGGTTGGCTGTGCCAGAGACGGAAGGGGGTTGGAAGCTTCCATATGCTACTAGCAAAGAAAAGAAGAGAGGCGGTGTTCAAGTAAATAACAATCCCCCCACGGCGCCGATTGATGCAGAGTAAGCATCAGTGGGAATCTTTAGTTGGTGTAAACTTGTTTTGACTATTTATATGCTGTTGTATGAACTTATGTGCAGAATCGACTAAATCCATGTATTTATGTCCAATGAATCTTGACAATGAGTTATCCATACTAAAGTCTTTGGCTTAAACCATGCCATCTAGTTCACCACTAGGCATCCACAAGTCTAAATGCTGTACATCTTCACGGTCTCGACCACTCTGAAAGCCGGGAGCACATGGAAGAAGTCCTATATCCTGAGTACCAGACCCGACAACTGTTTCAGCTGGCTGCCATGCCCATCCTAGATCAGACGTGAAGTACATTTGTAGCTCGTCAAAAACGGTTTGTTCCAAGGCGGGGGAGGCATCGGGTACAGATCCATCTATGAATCTTGATCTATTGGCTTGTAGGGGCGTAGAACGAGGTGATTCTGTCGGGATAGCGCTATTGGATAGTGCGACCGTCTCAGGTGCATGCTTCTCCGGTACGGCCTTCCTCGCCATTCGATAGATAGACAGGGGGTTCAAGACGTATTCCGGTGTACTCTGTGGCGGGCTTCCTCGGGCCCTTGTTCTCGAGAATGGGCCATCTCCTGTCGTCTGAAAGCAGACGGGAGAGTAAACATATCTTTCCCCTTGCTCGGGTTGATACGGGTCGTCTGGAATGATATCCGTTCTTTGAAAATTCTGTGAATATAGTCCGAATTTTTCAAGCATTGTTTTTGCAGCCAGGTACTACGACATAGAAAGTTAGAGATCAGTAGGATATAACAAAATCTGTTAGTGGAGAGGCGCAAATACCAGTGGCTCAGCTACAGCATGGAGAGCTTGCATCGCCTTCAATGCTTTTACATTTAGTTCCAGAAGTGGAACCGTTTCTGATGTTAGAGGCTTGTTATTCGCATCTGACGGATCGATGAGCTGTGTCAGATAATAGACCATGATTCGACAGCTGTCGTAAATGATGGATGGGAGCCAAGAATCAGCTAGAGCTTTCGTTTCATGGCGTCCAGTCTCTTCTATGATCTTCGCAATACCTCTTGCGTGCTCAAACAGAGTCCATTGCACAGAATGGAGAAAAGCGGATTGTTCCGGTGGAAAGTCAAATGCTGCTCGGACTTTGTACAAGTGTGGCGCTCCAATACGATACAAGTCACACATGGTTTCATGATAGCCGCAGTGTAGAATACAGAGGGCCCCAAGCTGGTGGGTGTCTTTCCTGATGTAAACGGCGTTCGATGTGAACTGCAGGCTAGGAGGAAGTGAGCTGTACCACGCTTTGCACTCGGCGTCCAAGGTCTTGAATTCTGAATCCGGAAGCCACGGTAACATCGCCTTGTCCAGGTGTTTTATGTATCTGAAAAAAGATTATTAGAACGGTTCACATTCTGTTCATCGATCGACATTACCGCAACACTCGTCTCCTGATCTCCATGTGACGCAAGAAATATGCAGCAATGCCCATGTTATCTGCCGGGTTAGACGGCCTGAGCTCAGGAGCAATAAAAGATAGGGGCTGACGATCTCTTAGAGTTTCAGTTACGCAAATTATCTGTTGCAAGAAGCTCCTCTCGTTGCATGGTAATTGAATCTTTATATCATCGTCGTTTATCAGGGTAAGCTGATCCACACCACTACCAACCAAAGAGTCGGCGACATAACAGCTCCACATCAGTCGACGGCGTGATTCACGAATTGTCACAGATGGATGTTTTTCCGTTTCTTTGCAAAGGACGTCGGTGGAGTACTCTAAATTGATCTGGAGAGCTTGAGACATGCGCGATGCCATGGCGCTGAGCATAAAAGCAAGTGCATAATTCCCCATTCTGACTACATAGTCTTGAAGGAGGTGTGCTGCCTTGATGGTGTCAGTATGATTGATGCGTCGATGAGACAGCAGCTCATGGAGAAAGGAAAAACATTTACCATCAAATTTTGAACAGATATTTGATCCAAATCTGTTAGAATGAGATGTTGTGCTGTTTTTGCCCACTGGCTACCAGCTGCGCGAATGAATCCAGGTGCGAGTGAGTTCCCTTCTTTATGCTGCTCTAGAGCATAGAATCTTAGAGAAAGAAAATGTCAGCAGTGCACTTCGACCGACTCCTAGTGAGAACTCACTGAGCGCCCAAGGCGCATATAACATGAAGAAGAGCATTTCTCTCTCTGGGTAGGCTCTTACTTTCCATGTTCTGTAAAAATGATGGTTTATGGATGAAGGCGAAACAACGAAGAGGGTGAATGTTGTTGAAATATTGCTCAGCGAGCAGTCGGGTCTGCTCGGCACCAGGGAGCGTTGGCGATGTTAGCCTGGGATTATTTAGCACGCGAATATTTTGCAAGAAATAGAGGCTTGGATAATACCATGAAAGCGATGTTTGGTCGTCTACTACAGAAGCTGCTGACTCCTGAAGAGGTGGGTTAGGGGATGTGCTGCGACGCATATCGCTATGCATGACTGCTGTGGTTTCGATGTCCCCAGCTTCATCCCTTGCTAATGCAACGCTCGACGTAGACTCTGTGGCATGGATGGACAATCTTTGCGCCCATGCTGGTAATGACTGTGAAGAGTGCTCATACACGCACTTGATTTTCCTCTGCTGGCATCTCGCACAGGATGGCTTGAGTCCGTTACACTTCGTTTTCGAAGATCGGCATTCCACGCACGCCCTGTAGATGCGATCTCGCTTTCGCTGCAATGCATCAGTGGTTTGATTTTGCATTGAAACCCGTCCATGCTTTTCTACACGTGCAATGTCACCGGGTTCTCGTCCTGAAGCCGGAGCGTAGCTATAGCTAGCACAGGGCAGGCCAAGTCTTTCACAATTAGTGCACCCACCGGGGCGTTCATCGCATTTTACCTTCAGATAGACATTGTCAATCGATTAATACGCATCGGTATACGGCAATGTGATGCATACCTTTCGCGCACGGCAAATGCTGCATCCTTGTCCCATTAGCGAAACACTTTGAAATACGCAGGACAAAGCACAAACCGGATCGCGATCTAGTCTTCTTTCTCCGCTTGGGAGGTTGTTCCGGCCCAGCCGAATTCAGTTCCATGGTCTGATTATTGCGCGTATCCATCGATGTACCTGACGTTGACAAGGGCTGATGAGGAGCATCGCGAGGTCGTCGGGATGGTCGCTTAGATTCCGAGGACCCGATCACGCAATTGGCTTCCGGATGACCTCATGTCGGACTTCCTCCGAATAGTCCATACGAAGTAGTTGGGACGTAACTTACTCGGATCCAGTTCTTTGATCAGTTTGGATTTTTTACAGTAAAGCTTTGTCTCTCGTTCCGAACGCATAGTGTTCATAAATTAACTAAATCTCAATTGAATTGGAATTTTTGTCATTACCATACAACAAAAATACACCGTGTAAAGGAGTCAAACGAGCTTGCTTGTTTTCGACTCCTCACAATAGCATGAGAGAAAGATAGAAATCAAAAAGGAAAATAACCGAAATCATTCCCTAGTAAATCACCAGTAATAAATACCATCACCCATGGCGCTGATAAATAGCCCGAGGACGCATCTTCAAGCTTTAGGCCACGATTCCTAACACCACCCCTTCACTAAGTTATGAGCTGTACACTTGTAAAGACCGTTGGAAATGAAAGTCAATTTCAGACGTCACAAGCGGGGCCAGTTTTTGAATGTCAGGTGTGAGCTTGGTGATGATCGCGTCTCCAAGTGCGTCGGTAGCATTCTTGATGTTTGTCAGATCCGACTCGACGAGAATAGTCGCGGATGCCACACCCAGAACAGCGGTTTCAAAAGCCTGGTGATGGGCATTAAAGTTGTCGAGAAGGCTGTATACGTATGGCTGCAGACCAGTGACTGAATTGGTGACGGTGATTGAATCCGCCTGGCTCAGTGGTGAAGTGGCGTTGGTTGTGGCAGTGGTGCTGTTTATTTTCGTGAGTAGGTCTTGAGCTTGACCCTGGATTTGGAGAGCAGTAATTGTTCCTATCAACGAGCCGTTGAAGGTGTTGAGAGTGCTGTTGATGGTGACTATCTGGGTCGTGATGTCTTTGATGCCGGCCACAATGGCGTCGGCACCGGAGGCAGCTTGAGCAATGCCCAGCATGCCAGTGGATAGAAAGAGGGCAATGACTTTATAGTGCATTTTGGAGACGTTTTGAAAGTGCCGCTTTATAGAACAGGATTAAGAAAAGATTATGGTGATATTGTAAAGGGCAAAAATTTCAAATTTCGACGATGGCTGTTGCTTTTGATATTATCACTATGTGTGCAAAGACGGTAATATTCATTCACTAGGGCATGCCCACACCTGTGGAAACATGCGCATATGCTTATGTCTTACCTATGGAACCGAGGCTTAGTATGCATGAAATACGCAATGAGGGGTCCGGGGAAATTGGATTAATCATTTGGAGTTCGTGTTGGCTGCAGGGAGCAAGTTTAGCACTTTTAGTAAATGCAGATTTATAGTTCAGAGGCGGGGATCAGCAGTGACAGACGAGAACATGCAGCTAGGCTGACACTTAATGTCCACTAGCTGGCCCAATCTATGTGATCGCTCTCCTGACGATCATCTTCCCTACCCACTCCCATAGCCTCATGCCTCGGTATGCACGTTTTCAAATGACCTGTTTTGCACCAATTACGAAATTGCCTCTAGCAAATAATCTAGCTCTTTAACTGGCGGTGCAGTTCCCAACAAAAAAAGAAAATCAAAAACCTTAATCCAAAGGACAAGGTTGTCAGAGCAGATATTACACACAAGTAACCGTTAGCTAATAGGGATTTTAGCTAGTAAATTAAGATGCAATACAGTAATTAATTTCTCATTATGCTGTACTACGCGATAAAACAAAATTTGACAACGTTTCCGGCTTTCATAAACACAGTGCAACGGATCGGCCACCTCTTGAGATAGCTCCACAAGGAATAAATCCACACCTTTCCACACAATAAAACTGGCGACTTTTACAGATGAATAATTTAGAGAAGAGAATATCCGCATGAAGGGTTCTGCAGGCTCGACGCAATCACGGTGTTGGAGTAAGTGAGATGCGCGCCGTTGATAGGGTTGACTCCAAAGTCTTGTCCGGCGTTGCAACTCTAAGGTAAACACGCTTTGTGTTAGTAAAACCAAATACAAGATCAACCATAAATAGCCACTAACCGTTGAATTTGCCCCGCAGTTGAATGTAGTTGATGCAGAGTTGTCGCTCTTCTTGCTCTGCCAATACTCCGGGCCATGATGCTCAAATCCCAAGACGGGCGGTGGGATCTGGGGTACCCCATCATTGTAATGAGTAACGCGGAAATAGTTATCATCTGGAATTTGACTACCGAGATACGATACCCAGGCTGAGTCGCCATTACGAGGTTCACCATAGGTGTAGGTGTTGGCTACTTTGATTCCAGAACCGATGAAGGACGACGTTGCGATGGAGGAAAGGCCAGCCCCAAGAGAGTGACCGGTAATGGTGAGCGTAGAGTAGCCTGAGCTGGATAGCTCGTCTTTGACAGCTGAGATAACCTGAGAAGCAATAGACGCATAGGCAGTTTGAAATCCTGAGTGCACCTAAAATGGCACTATCAGTAAACTGCTTTGTATAACATACCACGATAGAAACATACATTGCAAGATTTGCAGGAAGTTCCGACAGCTGTCAAGGGAACGGACGAGAATTCGAAATCAGTGTCCAAGTCCTTGGGGCTAGAACTGCCGCGGAACGCAATGATTATCTCCTTTGTGGCATCATCACGGAAAAGCGTTGCTTGAGTATCCGTTGAGCTGATGTTGAATGTTTTCACGATTGTGCTGCCACTTGGGGGCGTTGCACAGTTATCCGTGTACGCTGCTGCTGCGAAGCCAGTGTAGCGTATTATGTTTTTAAAAACATCATCCGACACTTGAACATTGAATTAAGTCCACGTTAGAAATTTCCCTTCTTCTGTGATGCAGAAATAGACTTACCTGCCGTCTGTGCGAGTGCTGTTCCACTTAGAAGCAAAGCGACGTTGATTAATTGAGATAGCATTTTGCAGTATTTGCTGATGCGGGTATATTGTTCTCGGTGGACTCGCAAGGTCTCGTTCATATAAAAGGATGAAAATATTCAACACCACGTAAGTTAGCAGAATGTCATCAACCATCAAAGAAAACGCCTTGATATTTGTGGCTCGGACTTGTCATGGAACAACCCATGCTAAAGCTGGGGATCTCCATCATACGAACTGCCATCAGCTGTACTAACAGCAAGCTGAAAGCCGAGGCCACGCTAGAGTTGTTGGTCACAATAAAATGCTTTGTGCGTTTTCAAACGTTATAATGATCTGCTGAACTAGTAGGTTACTAGCCCAGGGGGACCGGAAAATCAGGTGGGGGAAACCCTAAAAATTGGGCTGGAAAAGACTCTTTTGCGGGGTTCACTGCCCTAAAATAGTACACCGTACCCTGGAATACGTCAAAATTGTGCTCCTTCTTAGAAGGGAATAAAGCTGCATACACGAAGACGCCTCAAAACACAATTTTCGTCCGTGGCCGAGGCTGCTAAACAATGCCTAGATGCATCTGATCTTTTGCCCCAGAATAATGACGGACGGCGAAAATCAAATCACATCACATTTGCCATGTAGTTAACACGTATTGTCCAATTTTTCCATCCCACAAGGTAGAAACCCCCAAAGAAACTTCACTGTTTACCATTGTTTGACTTTGACCCTATCCTCGAGTTCTAACGAGAACTACTCATTGACAATGCATTTCTCTTACATTTTCTCGTCTCTCCTTCTATCCGGCATCCCCGCTTGCCTGGCTGTAAATTATACGCAAGTCGACGCCGACATCAAGAGTATTAGCACCTTGGTAACATCGCTCCAAAATGATGTGAAATACGTGACCGCTGGAATACCCGGCCTCCCCTGGGCACTTCAGGTACAACAAGACGCAATTGCGCTCGGCGACATGATCAACCAAGGAACCAAAGATGCCAACGCCTCTGCTGCATTTGGAGGCGGAGGCTCTCTGGACATTGGACTGAGTCTTATCAGTCTGGAGCCGACAATTACACAGACCTTGCAGGCAGTGGCCGCCAAAAACACTTCTTTCGGCGACCTGGGCCTCATCGTGCAATACAGCCTGACACAACTCAAAGCGGATACCGATAAATTTGCAAGCGCAGTTGTCGCAAAGCTGGATGGTCTGGAAGGTGGAATCGCACCTGGTGTGGTACAGGCTATCGACAAGGCATTTGACGATGCGATCGCAGCTTACAAAGATTGTAAGTAAATCGAATAAATCTTTACAGTCACCATCACTAACTCCACGAAGCCTACTAGGTGCGCTGAAAAAGAGAGAGGGCAGGATATCTGTGTGTATTGATAGGATAGCATGCTCGTATCTTATTTATTTTATCAACTTGAAGTCTTTTTTTAGTCTTTATAACTGTGCAAATTCTATACTTCATGTATCCCTTGGATGAACGGATAATTCATGATTACAACGCGTGTCTTCCACATAAGCTTTCGTTATGGTTGCAAATTTTTAGAAGAGAATTTATTACATTTCCAGCCCTCTTATTTTTCCAGTAACATGGTAAACATTTTCCTATGCAAGTTGAACGCATATTTTGAGAAAGACATATCATGCGTTGTAAACAACGCACTGCTAATAGCCATAGACCTCATGCACCATTGACGATTTCCTCTGCGATCTTTTCCGCTAGCATGTCTAATAAAAGTAAGCAAACACTCTGTAGATGAGATAAAATGGATCAAGAAAACTTACAAACGGTGGACTGAGGGTGCCCTGGTAGAAGAATAGGAAAGGAGCTGGCATCGACAACCCTCAGCCTTGCAACGCCAAAAACTTGCGCCTTGCTGTCTATGACAGCCGTCGAATCACCCTCAGTGCCCATTTTACATGTTCCGGCAGGATGCCACAGCGTCATTATGTTATTCTTAATAAACTCGAGGATTTCCTCATCGGTCTGAACCTTGTTGCCGGGATAATACTCGTCTCCAATAATGATAGGCGCCATCTCCTTGCTCTGAAATGCTGCTCTGATACGACGAAACATGGCGATAGCTACTTGTTGGTCGGTCTCCGTTGCCAACCAGTTAGGGTTGATTGTTGGTAGGTCTGAGGTATCATTTGAGGTTATTGTGACATTTCCCCGAGACGTTGGCGCCACTAGTACGCCGAGGATGGATGCATATTGGTACCCGTCTTTGGGTTGAATGGCAAAGAGGTTTGAGACATTCCCAATGTAGCCCGCTCCTGATATGTACTGGATGTTTCAATATTGTCAGTTGTCCATTCTCATCCTGCAAGTTGATGAACTCACTTCAGCCTCCGGCCAATCATCCGAAAACCATGACAACGCTTGAGTGGTTTCCGAAGAAAAGTTGGCTCGCAGAGTGCTAGGTATCTTTTCCCATGCCAACAAATCTGCAATCGGACTTGTTACAATTCCTGTGTGACTGGTCTCATATTCGAGAAACTCCGCTCCAAGGTTAAGTATGTCATTGGCAGTCTTGGTTAATGTTTCTACCCCGACACGATAAGTCAGTGCGAAGAATGGGTGGTCCCACATGTTTTGCCCAACACCAGGAAGATCAGACAAAACATCAATATCGTATTTCTGAAGAGTATCGGATGGCCCAATACCAGAAACCATCAATAGTTGAGGTGACTGGAATGCACCTGCAGACAGAATGACTTCTTTGTTGGCTGTGATCTGGGCTGTCCCAAAGCCTGAGGTAACATCGACCCCAGTTGCCTGTTTTTGGTCGTTGAAAAGAATTTTCTTCGCTAGTGTGGACGAGTAGACATGTAGCGAGGAACTGGAATTTGCCGTTGCCAAAAAGGAGGACTCTGAACTGCTTCTGCTCTCGTCAGACGGACGAATGGTGGAGGTACAGTACTGGGTGCCGAAGAGAGATCCCGAGTTGAAGTCGTCGGTTTGATTAATCCCAATGGCCTCCATTCCCACAAACATCCAAGTGGAAAATGGCATGGCATAATTTGAATATGAAACTTGCAAGGGTCCGCCGGTCGAGTCGAAAGCAGATGCCTGGTATTCGACTGTGGCATTCGGAAAGCGAGTCTGTTTATTTGGCGGGGTGAACGCGGCGCTCTTTTTATAATATGGAAAGACTTGGTCAAAGGTATAGGTGTTATCATCCACGGAATCTGCCCACTTTTGCATCGACTTTGTAGTTGGCCTTGTTTGTATTAGTGAACAGGAACATGTATACCCCAAGGGCTGGGAACTGTACCGCTGGTAGATCATGAAGTTCATTGCGGAGCTGTTAGAATAGCAAGTCAGCCGTTGTGACTATATATGCATATCAGGGGGTTTCTTTAATATTCATACCTGCCACCAAGGCACTTTCCTCGTGCAAAATGTATGTCGCGATTATTGGCACCTGGTTGTCCCTTGGTCACAAACCCCCAATCGATAGATGCGCTGGTTTTCGGGTCTGATCCTGCAGGGAGGACATCTGCTATGGGGAGAGAAGCCAATGATGAAGATTCATATTGGCCTCCTGCCTCAACCAAGGCTACAGTGAAAGACTTTTCAGCCAAACGCGTGGCAATTGTAGCCCCGGCAGTGCCTCCTCCGATCACAACGTAGTCGTAAGTGATATTCGTGTCGCGGCCTTGTAGGTTATTTCCCAGGACACGCTTAACAGATGTATGAGGGACTGCTTGGCAAATTGCCATCAGCCCCAGCCAGGAGAAGGCATACATGTGTGACCACATTGTAGAGGAAATAGAAAGCTCTCTGTGTGTAGTCGATACCAGTGAAGGTAAGTCAATTGGACTGCATCAATTTATAAAATTTCTTCTACGGAATACAGCATTTAAAACATTGAAAAGTGTCTTATGAGTAGAGGGCTCCTCGGCTACGCAGAATATGGCCATGCCAGTAGACAGGACTATCACCGAGGCAAACCAACTTTATGCAGATCCATATGAAGGGAACCACAGTGTCCCATATTTACCATCCCCTATAAGCCTAGTTTAGATCGTGCTAGATAAAACTAAGAGTTTCAGGTGCTGGGATTTTACATGCAACTAATTTATTAAAGCATGAAGAGCCAGCCGCAAAATGATCATATTCCCGCTACTATGACAATGTTTAATCTAGACTTTTTCCCCTCCTGAACAAACACTCCAACATTACTAACTACACCTAGATTGCGTATCTAATACTATCTTTTTTCGTAGGAAGGTACTCCAATTTCATCCTAATAGATATAGACACATCAACTGTCAATTTTACCCAAGATCGGGGTTTACTCCGAACACCAGAGTCATGTAGGGTACGTTATAGGAGAATTAAGGTACAGCAGCCGATAACTCCGAAAAGCGTTTGCGGGGTGTCCACTTCTCCACAATATAAGGTGCCTGACGAAGTAACATTACTCTATCTTATTCTCATTTCAATTTAATCATTTTTTAACGGAGTTTCACTCTGTTCCCGAGTAAATTGCTATGTTTGACAGCTTTAAATCACAATGGCGCGGTGCGACACCGTACATGGTCTTTTGCTGTGCCGTCTTTAGTTGCGGAAATCTTCTATACGGTCTGTGAGTCTCATCACCGGATAAATTGAAAAGTCACCTCCAAAGCCTTTCCAGATTTCAGAACTCTGACTGGTAGAGGAAGAGATGTGTCATCGTTCGGCTCTTTGCAGGCTCTTCCGTCCTGGCTGCGTCGATTCGGCCAGCACCAGCCAGACGGTACATACAAGCTGGACGCTCATCACCAGTCTATCATGAATTCAGTCGTTTGGCCAGGGAAACTAGCAGGTACTATTATTTTTGATCCTATACTGCATCGACTTGGGTACCGGAAAACAGCCCTCCTCGTCGCGTGTATTCAGTTCGTGGCCCTCATTAGTACGTTACGTTGCTCCAGCCACTCCTGACTTCCACTAATTCTTTTCTTTCTTTTCCGTTTATAGTCGAAATGACTGCCAAGACCTGGCAGCAATTCTCCGTAGGTCGAGCGTTTGCTTATCTGGCGGTCGGCATTGTCGAGAACATTGTCCCATCTTACCAAGCTGAGCTCGCTCCTGGAGAGATCCGGGGATTCTTTGCTGGGTCTATTCAGGTATTTGTACACATAGGTGCTATTTGGGCTGCAGGAGTCACAAAAGCATATGCGACAGAGTCTCGAGCGATTGGCTGGCTGGTTCCTACCGCTCAGCAACTTATCCCGGCCTTTTTGCTTGTCCTCCTTGTCCCGTTCTGTGTAGAATCTCCACGTTGGCTGCTGGAACACAACAAAGAGGACCAGGCTTTGAGAAACCTCAACAGAATTGACCAAAGTTTGATGTCGATAATGGTAGTACCGCTTTGGAAATAAAAGCAATTGACCAGGCCAACAAGGAGGCTCGCGCAAACAAAGTGTCTAGACGCGACTTTTTGAAGCCGACATATATCAAACGAGCCGTTGTAAGTTATCTTCGGACTGAAAAAACATGATGGAAGATTAATTATTGCTAACATGGTAGATTACTGGATTATGTTTCTTCTTTAATGAGGTCACCGGTGAGTTCACGTCTTCCTGTCGACGGGAGATTGTTGATGAATATCATGGATGACCCTGTGCGCCATAGGTCAACAGTTTGTCAACTCATATGGCCCGACGTACGTACCCATCTATTCAGCGTTTATTAAACACTAGCGATTATTAACTGTCGTAGGTTCTACAAATCTATCGGACTAGGCGCAATGACCTTTACATACACCATCATTGTCACACTAGCGGGGCTTGTTGCATGCATCATTGCCATCCTCACCAATGACCACCTCGGCCGAGTGCCTCTCTGTATGCTAAGTATGTTCCTAACAACTATTTTCAACTGTCTTGTTGCTACCCTTGGCCCTCTTGAGAAACCGTCAAGTGCCCAGAGAAACACTGTCATTGCATCGATCATTATGATAAATTTCTCTGCGAAAATTGGGATGTCTAGCCAGGTGAGCCAAGTTAAGCCAATGAGATATGGGGCGGAGAATTTTTGTTCGGTTCTCGAACTGGAAAATCGTCATGCAGTGCTAATATGAAAGTGCTAGTGTTATACTATTGGAGCTGAAATTGGTGGTACTTTGATGCGAAAGAAGAGTAATTTTTTCTATCTACATACTATGCGATCCAGTGAACTGATGGTGGAAACCTCGCAGTAATGGCTGTTGGAACAGCATGTGACGTGGTGTCGGCCTTCCTCGTCACCTTCTTTACTCCCTATATCCAGAATGGTCCACAGATCCAGCTCGGGGCGAGAACTGCCTTCATTTGGATGGGCTGCTCTATTATCGCTTTTTTCTTCTCCTTTCTTTTTATTCCTGAACTGAAGGTATATGCCCATCATTCCTCAACCGCACATTTCATTATTCAGGTGACATTATTAGCTTACGCATTTTGTTTATAGGGACGGAGTTTGGAAGAAGTAGATGAACTTTTCGAGAAAAGACCCTACGCTTGGCAGTTCCGTAACGCCCCCACCTCCGGTGCTGGTGCTAGAGTTCGCGAGGTCGAACAGGGAATTATTCAAACGCCAAAGGGAAATAGAGAAGATCAAGATGGTCGTAGTTTCGGAACATTCCAGTACATCGAGAATCTCAGCTCACGCAGATACTGAGTTCAAGAGTAGTACTTTCAATATGTCTAGATTCGCTCGCAAATTAGGACACAATCTATAGCATACCTAAGCCTCCATTACGAAGGCTATCCGTGCTATTTGGGTATCTGTCCGTATTCTAATTTGGTCTACTACGTCAATTTTGTGTATCTGATGGTATGGTAGGATGGCCATGAAATGAAACATTTTCAATGTTAATTGTAACTGTAAGCGTTGTGACTCATGCGGCTCATATTTGATTATTTAATGAAAGTCGCAAAATTCGCAAAGCAAGACACAAGGCACCTTATAACTTGACTTTGACGACTGTAGGCTTTAAACTAGTAACAACGGCTTATGCAGGAAACATCCATCAAATGAAAGTCATCAATTATAGTAGCCGAGCTGTTACTTTTATTATTATGGACGGGCCTATCGCCAAGGCTTTTGTTGGTTGATTTATACGCATGAGGTTTACTGGACGAGAGGACGTGAAATAGTCTCCGTATACCCACATCGGACCTATAATTACCACCCCAGCCGCAGGGGCGTCGCAAGAATCAAGCAGAAGGGAAAGCCAAGACCCAGATGAAATAATTTCCTCTAAAACAATCATTTCCTATCAAAACGAAGTTTTGTCCAGGCAACCAATCACCCAAGAAATTCAGGTTCCTTCACATTGCATGGGTAGTAAACATATACAGTTGGAATTAGAAAAGAACACAAATACACATGTCATAAAAAAAGGAAACCAACACAAAGAAAAGAAAATAAGGCCCCAACAGCAGTGCCACTGCGCCCCACTGATAGACTTTCTGCACAGGTCAAAAGAGGGTTACATCCGTGGAGTTTACAGCCTTGCGATAACTTGGTACAGCCCTGCGGCTCAAAACATGATTTAAAAGAAATGCGCCCGCGCTGGCTATTATTTTATTTTCTTTCTGTCTATTTTTAATTCTATTTCTTGTCAAATTTTTCGAGTTGACAAGGTCATCTTCCACTGCATCACGATGGAGAAGAACGAGCCAAAGGACCAACCTACCCAACCACCCAGCTACAGTCCCCCAGAAGTGGGATCAGGGTTGGAAATTACAGCCACGGAGACAGCTGGTGCTGTACAGGAAACACAACCAAAACAGTATGTCCTACCACGGGAAAGAAAAGAGAGAAGAAATCTAACACCAGAATTGGCAGAACAGAGAAAACAGCAACACGCTCTCCCCCTAATGCCACAGATACCATTGTTCCAGCTGAGGCCGCAACCAAGAGCGGCCCAGTTCCGCAAGCACCTCGAGTGGTATCTTTGGAGCAACTTCATGAGTTGCCTCAATTAATTGATTGTCCTTTCTGTCAATATCGGGCGCCGACGAGGGTTGTTGAAGAAGACTCTTCGCAGACTACGTGAGTGGCAGCAAAACTTGAGTGACAACACCAATACTAACCTTTGTATTTAGTACCGCCGCTCTATTGTGCTGCATATTTGGGGGTATCTGCTGTGCCTTTTTGCCTTCCTTATGCAAATGGTGCCAGGAGTACCATCATTTCTGCAGCCACTGCGGTGCCAGAGTGGCTATTCGACCCCCTGACGGACCCGTGCAAGTGCAACGACCGTTGCCACCCCCTTCAGTGCCTTCCCAGTATCCAGCAGCACCTACCATGCCTGCACCTGCCGTATACAAGTGAACAGACACAGTATTGGATAGGAGGCATTTCTCGGCGTTTTCCACGACCTTATCTACTGCTTGATATCCTCACATGTTGCCCTTGTTTGATATGTTGATTATACCAGATACTTTTGTATGTTTAAGTTAGAATACCCGGTATAGAGCGGGAAATAATTTATTGCAGTTCTGGTTTTAATTAGGCTTGTCGTATTTGCGGGTCTAAAACCAAGAATGTATTGTGCTGGCTAATAGTTCGCCTACAATTGAGACTTCGACTTGTGTAGATCCTTCCCTCTAATCTGATCAATAATGGCGCCATGGTTCTCGCTTGTGTCTCCCTGCCATGACACATACTGATCCGGCCGAATAATGGTGATCTTTGCGGGATATTTGTCTTGGACAACACTTGCAGGCAGCGCAAGGTAAGTGAAAGGAACCCCAACCCGAGATGCAGCCTCTAAGAATCGTGCGACCTGCACTTTTGACGCCTCAACGTCTAACAAGGTGAAGCTCTTGCCAAAATGATCAATCAATGGCGTTCCGTCGGGAAGCCAAAGATGCGGTGCACGATGACCAGGGCTACTATAATGCCAATACTCAGTTGTACTGTACGGAGGAGGGATCCACTGGCCTTTCATGGTTAATGGTGAATTCTCGTATCGTTGGCCCAGGGTAATTCCTAGACTGTTCCACTGTTGAAACGTAGCGTCATACGCAGTTTTGCCTCTTGCGAAACGCGCTTTCGGTGTAGCGTCTTTCTCAAGGGGAGGTAATTTGGCGAAAATCTCCCCAATCTTTGCCATCGAGTAGCTGTTTTCCATGGCAGATTTTGATACCGAATTTCCCACGGGTCTTCTTTCCACATCGTAGCTTGACAGGAGGCTCTCGCCACCCCATCCATTTAGAACTGCAGCAAGCTTCCACCCAAGATTAACAGCATCTCCGATCCCAGTATTCATGTTATGTCCACCAGTCGGAGGACACAGATGAGCGGCATCTCCAGCCAGGAATATACGGCCTGCGGAATATGAATCCGCGACACGAGTGAAAACACGGTAGGATGAGGAGCTAAGTATTTCAAGGGAAGCGTCGTTCACTCCCAGCACATCCCGTCCCACCTGAATAACTTCATTTTCAGTGGGATCCGGTGCGTCATCTTCGACCATGAAAGAGAAGCCCCAGCTGTCATCATCCGGTATACTAATGATTGTACAGGCTCTGGAATTTAGGACCATGAGAAAAGCTAAAGCATCATGATCTGGAGATTTAAGCAAATTGCCAATCTTATGTGCTCTGCTTCGAACCACATAGCTGCACGCTCGACCCGTGGGGCCACTTCCGTGCCGTGAAATTCCAACAGTTTGCCGAACAAGGCTATTTGGTCCATCGCAACCTACTAAATAATCGGAGCGTATACGATAGGTGGCCCCTGTTCTTAAACATTTTAGATCAGTTGCTGTTGGTAGTTTCTTGTTGTCTTCGGCGATGCCTTCGAGCTGTTGTATTGAAGTTGCTTCCCAGCCGCGCCATATCTGTGCTCCAAGTTCAATTGCTCGTGCTTGTAGGACGCGCATCAAAATGGGCTGAGGGACACTCAAGGAGGGCTCCGCCGCGTATTCCCGAGACTCGTCGACATGCCGACCATACTGAAGCGGATACGACCCCAGCGGCCGTTCAACGATACCCTCTGTGATAATAAGTTTCTGGTTTGGATTGCGTGTCTGCCAGGCGAGCCGATGCAGCGCCTCGCTCACTCCCCACCGATGGTAAGCTTCCAATGTGCGAAGATCATTTCCACGGCCCTTTGGGTGCCCATCAACAATTTCAAAATCTCGCTCTACGACTAGAACGTCAATTCCATGGATTCGTAGTTCAATAGCAACTGCGAGACCGACCGGACCCGCTCCAATAACTAACACTGGAATATTCTCTGGTGGTGAGTTTTGCAGAACCATTTTAAAAGAACACCGAGTTTCGTGTGCTACTTGGCTTGCCCTCAGTGTCTCTACCTGGTCCTATATATCAGTTGATATTAGTTTTGTGGTTCACATTAAATCGTTTGTACTGGATAATATACGCTTTATTCACTCCAGATGACGTGATTGTCCAGTTCATTTTAGCTCCTTTTTGAACCCCTCGGAGATTGTCTAGATGACCCGGTCAGCATTAATTATACCATATCGACATTTGCTACCACCGAACCGGAAAGGGACCACTTAGTATTGAGTGGGGGGGTTGTGGCTTTCTGGAAATGTATTGATATGTTCGGTGGGTCAACTGCAAAACTAGTAGATGCGCATTGACTCTAGCATCATCGATGAAATGACTATTAGCGCCTTGATATCTAGGAGTTTTTTTTTTTTTTTGTTCGGTCTTAAAAGGACCTGGGAGTTTACGAACGCCATCGAGTCATGTCCGCGGACAAGTAATATATGGAATGTTTATCCGTGTATCCGGTTCTTGTTGAAGCAGAACTCATTGCCTCCACTCTCCAAAATCCGCATAGCTAATTCATGAAGGTCGCACGCAGAAGCGACGGGTGCAGGTTTACATGTGAGGGGAAAAATCTGCGCATAGAAAAGAAATTACTGTTTGATACACAAGAGACTGGTGTGCCAAAGATCACTTGATAAAATATCATATATGTTGCCCTGAGTCAATAACCTCAAAATCCATCCAATCCGGTTTTGATAACAGGCAGCTCATTCTGGTTCCTCTCGGCTTGCCACTCACTGAGAGTTTTGCCATTCGCATCATAAACCGGTCTCTCACCAAAAACTGCGGTCCTTTTGCCTTCCCTCTCTTCGGTGTTGTAGCCACCGGGAATTGCACGGTGAATGGCAACGCGATTATCCCAAAGTGCGACGCTTCCAGCTTCCCAGTGCCAGCGGACGCTCAAATCATCGGCAGAATGGACATGTTCACGCAGAAAATTTAGAGTATGTACTGATTCGTAACCTTTCAGTTCGGCGATGTTGATTACGAATGCGGGATTGTAGAAAAGTGACTTTTGTTTGGTCACAGGATGAGTACGGATCTTTTGATTTTTCGTTCATGTTGTCAGTAATAGCAATGTGATATTATGCCCATATACAAGTCCGGGGACATGAAAAACGTACCAGAGGATGCTCCCTACGTACGGGCAAGCGAAAAGTGGTTCCGCCACTATTGATAGTGTTGATGAAAACATGCTGTCACTTGTTTAGATAATTGATCCAATGCAGCGCATTTTGGATGAGAAAACTCAATGGAACTGACCTCCGAGCTGTGGACTGCATGAAGCCCTTCAAAGGTTTTTTGAAACGTCGGGCTCAGCTTATCGAACAGTGCTGTTTGGCTAGTCCAAATGGTATCACCACCTACAAATTTTAGCATAAACCACATCAAACACACTAAACATAACATTGGTAAATTATGTACCATATTCAGGAGCCTTGACTAGCCGAAGCAATGTATACGACGGCGGGTTGATTTCAAAGGAGTGATCCGAGTGGAACTCGGCGAACGCGCCACTGGCATGTTCGTATGAGCGAATGTCCCTATTGAGTTCCAACAATTAATTTGGTTATTTAGGAAAGGAAAATGCGGGGACGTCTTCACTCTCACCCTCCGCGACCTAGAATGGTGACATGGCGTGGATCCACTTGATTTGGATCTCGATCTTGCTAGAATGGTAAAGTTATTGGTACCGTTGTTCTTCTTATAAGTTCAAACAAATTTAGACAGGTACTTACAATGCCAAAATGTTTTGTGAATTCGTATTGGCCGTCAGTAGTTAGGTCTTGATTTCTGAAAAAGACAACTCCTCTCTATCATCAGATAATATCATTTCGTTAGTTCTCGGCATTATTCCCTTGCAACAACCACAGAAGTATTCAACATGGGGGTAGGTCTTACTTCCGCGACTAATAAAGCGAGGTCGTCCTTCTGCTTCTCAGTTAATTGACTCAGTTGCACACCCTGCAACTCGGTTCCAATGTACGGCGTCAAATGCTTGACCTTCGTAACCGCCGAGAGAAGAGACGTCTTTTCCGGATCGGCGAAGAATGCGCGGTCCTTGGGCGGCTCGATCTCTTCTACCGGCGGGTCGATAGGCTTGTAGGCGAAGATCTTCTTCGTGAGGCCTGTATGAGCACCGATCATTGTGTTGTTTTGTTTTTTTATGATTAAAAATTCAAAGGTAGGTGAATGGATCCTAGGCCTATGTGTTATTCAGGGCTGGATATCTATATGGCTGGCACTCGCAATTCTCAGCAGGCGCCTCTTTATATCTATATTAGTGTATCGGTGCCTAAATGTTTCGATGAATAATGGTCTGCTGAAGATTTTTCGAAAATCAATTGGTCAATATTTTCTCCGCACCCAAAGGATTCTTGTCATGGATTCATATGGCGAATCGTTTACCTTTGGCACGTAGTATTATTGCAGGGATGACGATATGTAACAACTCCATGGTGCAATTTCAAGCAATTTATAATCCAGACAATCAACAGAGGGACCGACCAAAGTCAAACTACTTGTAGCTTATCTTTTTGTGAAGAGTGAACAAATTAAATGCTCCTCGTAGCGTATACTAGTTTGCAATGTAGTGCATATAACTCGATGGTCATCACGACATTCGTGTCACGTCTGGTGAATCGCGCTTTGTCGTTATGGGCGGGTCTAAGCCGTTGAACCGCAGGAATGTCCAACAAGAAATGCAGGGTTAGTCCAGCCGATGACCTAGCTGAGTGGTTGATTGTTATTTATCCAACCACAACACGTGGGCATATTGTCACATCATTGCGGCATGGAAACGCGTTATGCGGTGCCTATTTAGCGTGGGTGGGGAGCTGCCACAGCTTGTTGTGTACGTGTTGCAGGATTCAAGTTGAATGCCCGTGCATACTAGCAATGTCCTTTTTATCAGTATAAAACTCTGTAGATTCTTGCCGAGTGATTATGTCCGCCACATGAAATGAGATCGATCTCGCTCTTCTCAAATCTGTGGTGGTTGAAGGCAAAAGAACAAAAAACCAAAAACCAGAACTATGGCGGGCTCTCACGACGTCAGTTCGGTGAAGTTCGAAGGAGCTACATACCAAAATAGAAATATATCTAGCTCCTCACAGTCAGCAGATGTTGATACTTCGATCGACTTGGAAAACGAACTCATCGACACTTCGAAAGTCGACGATGTGCTCACCAGAAAGATGGCCCTAGTTAATGCCGCAATTGATGAGATTGGCATGACCCCGTTTCAATGGAAGCTATTCTTCCTGAACGGGTTTGGGTACGCGGTTGACTCAGTAAGTTCTTTTCATCTCACTCGACCTTGTGTTTCCGATTTTGTTGACAAAATAATCACAGCTCCTGGTCGTCTGTCAATCCATCGCCCAGCCAGCCGCTACGCAAGAGTTCGGGAATCCTAGCAAGTACATTGCTGGCATTTCTCTGGCCTCCCAGATTGGCCTTCTCGTCGGGGCTGCAGTCTGGGGGTTTTCGGCCGATGTAATTGGAAGGAAACTCGCCTTCAATACGAGCTTGTTTTTGTGCGCTGCATTCGTGCTGATTGCTGGCGGAATGCCTAACTACATCTCTTTCTCTGCTATGTTCGTTCATCCAGCCGTCTACGATGACATTTATTGAATTACCAGTATAGATTGCTGACTGGTTACTTTCAACTATTTTAGGGTTGCCATATATTCTGCTGGCGCTGGAGGAAACTACATCCTGGACGCGACGAATTTCCTCGAATTCCTCCCCGTGTCACATTCCTGGCTCGTCACTTTCCTGTCGGTGTGGTGGGCTGTTGGGTACACTATCACCGGCCTGTTAGCATGGGCATTCATGAGCAACTTCAGCTGCGCAAGTGATGCCATAGAATGTTCTCGCGCAGACAACATGGGTTGGCGGTATCTTCATTTTACTTGTGGCGCTCTGGTGCTTGTTCTTAGCATTCTCCGCCTCCTTGCCATTCGAATGGTCCAGACACCCAAGTGGCTCACCAGCCAAAATCGCGACGAAGAACTATATGGTGTCCTCTTGGATTTGTCGCAGAAATACAACCGTCCTTTCTCGCTCACATTGGAAAAGCTGCAGTCTCAGGGGCGAGTTCTCCATACGGACAGATCCGTCTGGTCTGGTATTCGCTTGAGGAGTCATTTCTCCGGCCTGTTTAGCACGCCTAAACTGGCTTACTCCACGGTTATGATCATTATTAACTGGCTTCTGATCGGAACGGTCTCCCCTTTATACGGGGTGTTCTTACCATATTACCTCGCGTCCCGCGGTGCGGACACTGGAGACAGCTCAAACTACACTACCTGGCGCAACTATGCTATCAACCAAGTTGCTGGTTTAATTGGACCAATTATTGCTGGTGTTTTGGTTGAATGGCGGTGGTTTGGACGGCGTGGCACCCTTGCTGTCGGCGCGGCAATTACTACTGCTCTACAGCTTGGATACACGCAAATTAAAACACCGGCACAAAACTTGGGCGTATCTGCGGCAATTTCAGTGGCGTCTAACATATATTACGGGACAATATATGCATACACGCCGGAGATCCTTCCAAGTGCTCACCGTGCCACAGGGTATGGTCTATGCGTGGTACTGAATCGCGTTGGTGGTATCGTCGGTGTGTTGGTTGGAAGTTATGCTAACGTAGAAACGGTTGTGCCCTTGTGGATTTGTGCAGGGTTATACGGGGCCTTGATTTTTACGAGTTTGCTTTTGCCTTTGGAAAGCAGAGGGAAAAGAACTGTTTAAAATTTGGTCCATTTATATCCTTGCTGTTTCCCTTGTCAGATACATCTGGACGCCATCGACAATTTGCATGTGAAAATCAAATGTAGATGTCTTTGAAATTGCCCATTGTCGATATATCTATATACAGCTACATTATATTGTTCAAAAATTCATTTAATTTCCAACCAAGATATGTCTTGGAAAAATACATGTATATCCGAATGGTATGGACGTCTGGCCTGGTGGTGACGCATCACCGCTGACACTGCACATCTAGAAGTTTAAACGTTAAATAATTGAAATAGCTCTTTTTCTATTTCACTATCTAATTATATGGCTTGACGCCTGCAAGCTTTAACAGCCTATCGGTCAAATCTGGCTTATCTCGTGGTTCGCTCCTTCTTGTGTCAACTAGCCCATCAGGAAGAACAGGCAGGTTGGACCTCAGAACTATGTTCTCATGTGGCCAATGAGTGGTCGCTAACCACTTTTCAAAAGCTTCTGTCTTCTTTTTCAAAACTTCAGCACTGGCAAGCTCGACAGGGGCATATGATACATAAGTGACCGTCCTTATGGTGTCACTGCGGGTAGTGGGCTCTGCTCCATAATGAATGAGTCGTGAATCCCAAATGATCAAATCTCCAGCTTCCGCAATTACTTTATGAGGTTTTAAACCTTTTTTTTCTTCAAACCAAATCATCTGATCGGAAGTAAAGGAGTAAAAATCTTTGCGATCCCATTGTGTGTGGTCTGTATGCTGGGCAAAAAATTCTTCGACCATTTTATGCGACCCCGGGTAAACAGTGAGCCCTCCATCTTCCGGGCCAGACTTTGACAAATTGACAATACCCTGAACGCATTGCAGCCCTTCGCGGAAAGGTGATTGATCGACGTGCGGCCATTTCACTCTCGGAACGTGACCAGGGCGATGAGGAAGTGCAATATTGAGCGCATCAAAAGACACAAGAAGTTGATCTGTATGCCAGATCTGGGCAAAAGTCTCAATGACGCGCTGCTCAAGTCGAATGTCCCACATGAATCGCTCATGCACGACGCCATAGTGGTTAAACGTATTGATTGGAGACACGTGAGGAAGGTTGGATGGAGTCCAAGTCGCTGGGTCAGAAAGATTCAGTTGAGGATTATCAAAAGACTTTAACCAGTCAAACGCAGCCTTTTGATATTCGGCGGCTTTAGCAGGGCTAATGACACTGGGAATGACAGCGTAGCCATGATCGAGGAAATGGTCGTACCAAGAAGGGCCCATGATATGCAAAATCTATATGAAATTATACAGTCAAAGTCGCAGTTACGGGCCAAAGTAGTAAAGGCTTGATATCAACACAACCATGCACGGTTTTCTTTTCTAAAATAAGGAAGATTTTAATTGGAGAAATTTTGAGTTCTTATCTGTGAATGTTGTGCAACTGCACGTCGATTACGCCATTTGGGGCCCGACGCTAAACACAGGCCATGATTCATGCATATTGTCTAATGTATAACAAGATAAATCTCGTCAGCTAATTAATGGGTTCGTTCTGGTTTATCGGAGGTTAGTTTAATATACCAGTTGACGTATTTTTTGGTGGTCAAACCCGACCATTATATCTTCTGGATGCAAGACTAACATGATCGTCTTAACAGTATGCATTGTTTAAATATTTTAAGACTCAATAATCGGGACACGAGGGGCCCCTTCTAGCAATTTTAAGCCCTCTGAGAAATCGCCAACTCTCCCATCATCGTCCCACAACGCTGCTAAGACTTGGCGAGTTCCCTTCCACGGTTTTCGCGAGTGCTGGACCGCATAGTTCTGTTCGATGGTCAATTCTGCAAAACTCAAATGTCATAGTGGAATGATCAAACTAACATCGAGCAACACCAAGTCGCCTGTCTCCCATTGTATATCAACGGCACCCTGCTCGGCAATGTCCAGTAATAAATCTAGATCTTCAACATTCATGACTGTTCCATCTCCGAATTGAGGTGGTGGATGATAGGATCCATCGTCGCCTCTAAACGGCGGCCGGGTTGCTCCGTGGTGTCGGCTACGACCCCATGCCGATGTCAAGTTTCCGAAAAACACAGTAGCACCAGTGGGATTGTGTAAACGTATGGCTGCGATAAATTAGTTCTTGGGACTGTAGATGATAGTAATCGGCTACATGCGCCGGCCTACCTGGTACTATATGCGTTACACTCAAACTACCGTCATCATGCCACTCGAATAATTCGCTATGTCGTCTGACTTCGACTTCAACTTTCCTTCTAGCAGTCTCTTCATCGTCATCATCTGTAACATGTTGCCCGTAGGCACCTCGGACGCTCGTTCCTGTATTAGATACTAAGGGATTGACAGTGTACCGGTAAGTGTACTTTGCGCCCTTTGTACGTAGATCGGAGAGAAAATTCGGGGCCAGTTTGGATAATTGATATGCGAGGTATATCGAAGAAGTGATCGGAGTAGCTCCTCCTTCATCTGGGATCTTGAGAGCACTGAACGTGAGCCAAGCTGGGTTGATAGTCGACCATCCGTATTCATTGTGTGGCCAAATGGGCAACTCAGGGGGTCCTTCATTGGCGGTCTTCACGTTTGGAGCCAGGACTGTTCGAAGCGGTGGCCGACCAACTTCAACATGCGGACGGAAGCCAAAGGCATGAGCAACCTTGCTATAGTCATCTGGGGACGAAAGAGGTAAACCCCTTATTAAGATAGCACCGCCATGGTGTTTAACAAGACGATGTAAGTCACCGGATCGAACAAAGTTGCGAATTAATTCAACACTCGCCGGGATACCCTTTGGTTTAGTATTTACCCTGAGCGCCAGGGGAAACGGTGCACTCCACTCGAGACCAAATGTGGCTGTATCCTGTTGTCCTTCAAAAGCAAAAGGCTCCAGGGTGGACGCCACTGTCTTCGTAGGAAAGGGAGCCCCAGGTGATGCAAGCCTAGGAGCAGAGCTTGGAGCTATAGTCACCATGTTGATCGCATTGCTTGTGCAAACTTGGAATCTCCGATAGCTAGGTTTAATAAATAAAAAGCACGCCTTAAGGAAGTACTCCCACGCAAGGATTCCTGACTCTTTGCATGTCGGAGACCACTCCGACTTTAGTTTGAAACTTAATATTTAGAGTCCTATGGTGCAATAAAACGTGGCGGCAGCTGTTCCTAGAAATATTTCCGAGCCAAGGAGCGAAAATCGTGCACTATCAATGGGAGGTTGAGCACATCATCGGCGGCATGTATCACACCACACGCGGGTACGTTCATTCTCCCACCTCAAGTCAACACTCAACACAGAATATCCCGAGTGGATACCCGCTTACACCGGCGTCTGGAAAGGCTTCTTCAAGTTTCCCGGAGTAAAGCCGAAAGACTTTTAGAAAATCCTGGCCATGAATCGGCCCAGCCCGGTACCACCACTGACGACGACGCGGCGCTGGACCCATTCGTTACTATCAAAGCTACGGAGACAATATGGAGCCTGCGAAGAGTCAGGAATGAAAGACCGAGGGCTTATAGCCAGATGAAAACTCATTTAAGCACGAGACTGCTTCCGCAATTTCCTGCGTTGTGATATCGAAATCGACTTTTGGTGTAAATCTACTGCATCCAAAACAGTACTCATCAAATGGGTAACGACAATGCCCCCAACGAAGCTTCGCTGGAAGTGTCCGGTTTCCATGATGTTGCAGGCAAACGATCATGGCATCGTAGGGTGTTTTTCCAGGCCACTGTGGTTGGATTTTGTGCATTCCTTGCTCCCGGTCTTTACAATGCCATGCAATCAACTGGTGCCGGGGGTCAGCAGACTCCGTATCTAGTCATGTAAGGTTTCGGAAGTCAAGTAGAAATCTTTTATTATAGTCGCGTATTAACTGATGGTTTTAGGGCTGCGAATTCAGTCCTTGGCTGTATGATGGTTCTTACTTGCTCTCTGGGAAGTGTGGTTGCAAACAAGATTGGCTTGAAGAACGCATTGATCTTTGGAACAACGGGATAGTAAGTGTCCTGTGGCTGCGGTAGGAATATTGCTAATACTGATCGCGGCAGTTGTGTATATGCAGCGTCTTTGTATACAAGCAACCGATATGGTAACCAATGGTTTGTGTACTTGGGATCTGCTGTATGTGGAATTACAGCAGGAGTGTTTTGGGCGGCTGAAGGAGCTATTATGATTAGCTGTATGTCAACTTCTGGATCGATTATTAGGCTACGCTGACTTTAATAGACCCGGAGGATTCCAAGAGAGGCCGATATCTGGCCTATTGGCTTGCCTACCGAAATGTGAGTCCCTTATTTTCACTTTCCGTGAATTTCAAATTAACGTGTGTCAGGGTGGCTCCATTATAGGTGGTATCATCAATTTAGCATTCAGTACGCCGCCACTTGCACCTTGTCAATAATTGAAGCAGAATTCTGATGTCTCGTTCTAGACTATAGCGGCAAGAAAACCGGCAGTTTAGACTGGAGGACTTACATCGTCTTCGTCGCACTTCGTAGGTGTCAACCTTTTCTTTTTTTTTAACACGTTCCACTGACCGCTCTCCTATTAGAATGTATCGCCCCATTTGTGGCTCTACTCTTGTCTCCTCCCGATAAAGTGCAACGAGGGGATGGGCAGTTAGTGAAGTCGGCCGAAAAAATTCACACAATAGCCGAAATAAAGGAGGTCGTAAAGATCCTCCTTCGCAAGGATTTTCTTCTTGTGTAAGTTTTTGCCTCTCCAAATACTACAGCTTAAATAAATCTGATCCTGGTATAAAGTGTCCCTTTTTTCTTTTACGCAACATTTTTACTCTCCTATGCCGGTTCATATCTATCTCTATACTTCAGTGTTCGCTCTCGGGCTCTAGCATCTTTGGTTTCTGCCCTAGCGCAAATCACGGCCAATATCATCTTCGGCAGTTTTCTTGACTGGAAACGGCTATCTTTGAATCAGCGCGCCAAGTTCTCGTGTGTCGGGCTGATGGCAATATTTGGAGGAACCTGGATTTGGGGTACAGTAGTTCAGCATGAGTACGGTTTGAACAAACCGTCTTTGGACTGGGTCGACAGCGGATTCGGCCGGGGCTGGGCTTTATACATCATGCTGCAGGTGAACTTGTAAGTTTTCATGCGCTATTCAACAAGAAAAAGATCGATCTGTGACTAATATGATTTAGTGCTCTTGCATACAATTATGGATACTGGCTCGCAGGCTATATGGCGAGGGGACCTGCAGAAATTGTTCGTTTGACATCGACGGTACGCGCAGTCGAAGCTGCAGGGGGCGCGGTTGCGTCTGGTATTAGCTCAACCCATGCACCGGTAAGATCATCAAAATGTGGTTCATTGAAGCAATGCTAACTCTGCTTCGTTGTAGCTCATTGCAGCTTTGGGTGTGAATTTTGGTCTTTGGGGTCTTGCTGTCATTCCAACATATCTTATTGCTCGAACAATTGGCTTAGACGATGACAGTAATGAAATTGCTGAAGAATATGGACCCAAGAGCGGCGACGACATCTCTAGCTGAGCTGTTCCGGGGTGCACACGGATGTTAGACTGTTTTCATAGCATCTTGCTAGATATCATTCACTGTGGTCTACAAGAACTGAAACCCATTCTCTTGGAAGAAAGTCAATTTTTCATTCATAGTCAGTTGCTGGGAAAGGCAAAATTCACTTTTGAAACAAATAACCAGTCATCCTCTGATGATTAGATGGTCTTTTGGGCATCGGCCGTTCTATACCATAAGCAAGGGAACTACGACGCATATCGGTCAGATATCAGTTAAGTCCTAGTCGGAGGAACTCTCCTCTTCAAACTCAAAGGGCAGCCCGTATTGTTCCGTCAGAACCCTAGAAGTAGTCTCTCCAAACCCATCCATTGAAATCAATTCACTGCAAGCGACAGCTGCCTGCACCATCAACGCACTGGTCACCTCTTCTGACTTCTTTTTAATGAGCGACCCGACTTTGTTCGTATTTGTCGCTGCCATTAAGATGTACCCGACAATGAAGGGAAGCTGGTTTTCGCGTTCAATACATCCGGGACCATACATAGACCGCAAATCTTCTTCACAGGTATCCTTAATCAGCCGAAGCACGTTCCAGCACACTTGGTGGAAAACGAGATAGTCGAAACTGAACTCAAGGTATTCCGCTTGAACACTCATGCGGAGACCTTGGAGAAGGTGAACGATTTCCACTTTTTGTTGATCTTCGTTGCTTCCCTTGTCGTTAGCTAGACGATCATTGTGTACCATAGTCAAAGTCTCATCATTCTTCTTATCTTTTTCATTTAGCTCCACTTCCCACTTAGACTTGGCTAGAATACTCCCAAGGTCTTGTTTTGTTAGCTCAATCCGCTCCGACCCGTCACAAAAGCGATGTTTGAACATTTGAAGGACTGGGGCGAGTTCGTGGAACCCCTTTGGTCCTTTTTTGGAAGCTTCGAGTCGTCCCGTGTCTCGCCTGTATCGAGCAAAAGACGATGCGGAATACCCCATGCTTAAAGTAAACCTCTTCAAGTAATCTTCAGGGGTACTAGGACGCCCTCCAGGAAATATTTGTTCACCATGTAGCATCATGAACAACTCCATGTCTTTCCACCTCTTTTCAAGCAGCTTTTCTTGTTGCAAAGCGTTGTAAAGATGGTAGGTATACAAGATAGAGCCCCACGCACCAGCGAAGGTAACCCCAATTTCTTGATATAATGCTTGTAAATTGTAAAGCCACAAGCCACAGTAGACAGGGTGCCATTGCTGTAGCAAGAAAGATTTTCCCGGGGAACGATTTAGTTTGACTTTTGCCGGTTGGATTGGATCCTTGATAATGTAGGTATTGATAGTGGCTTGCACTTCTTTTAGAGCCATATCATTCTGTCGCGGCCACGTATCCACACGCAATGCCTTGTGGAATTCCAATGTGGTTTGGATATTGTGATTGACAATAGTTGCTATGCGGTAAAGATCATAATACCCTTTTTCAATATCGTCACGCAAGGTGTGGTGAATATCAAGAAACACCTGTCCAGCAAATATAAGCCAGAACGGGAGCTCGTGTGTTTTAAACGCTTCACGAAGCCCCCTGGTCAACTCATCTTCCGCCGGCATTCTGTTCACTCTCAAACTGAGATAGCAAAATTCCGGTAAAATTTCCATAAGTACCTGCTGGTCTTCTTGGAACTTTTCTCTCGCAGACTTTGTTTCCCTGTTGCTCGTTGGGACGTAGGTTCCGTAAAAGCCACTCCTGTACTGAGGGATATGCCGGGAGTCAACCATTGGGATGAAGGCATTTAAGAGCTGGTAAGTTGGCCAGTAAATATTCTTTGTCTGCTCATACATCTTGAAATTCATCGCATCGCCGGGGCGTTCTTTGTATGCTTGATCTTCCCCATTTTCCATACACAGACCGAGAAAATAAAGCTGAAGCATTTTTTCAGACCCTCCGTGCTTGTCTAGAAGTGGTTTCATTTCTTGTTCCATGCTTCTCGCAAGGTCAAATGCCGTGTTGGTTGTAAGTGATGCGGAAACAAGATTGAAGATTCCTTGCTTATACCCTTCCCATGTCTGAATAATGACGGTGCGCATTTTATTTAAATCTGCAATTAAAAGAGTAAATGAAAGAAAAGCTTCTTCAAAGTCTTGAAGGCGCCCAGCCTCGTAATTAGCCTCGGGGATGGATGGTTCACTATCCGGCAGGGACACATCCGGGGATTGAAGAAACGCCTCAGACGGCTCTTCGACGTTAAGGCCATCGAACCTGTTGGCCAGCTTTTGAGCGGCATCAGCCTGTGACCCAGGCATCTCATCTGCGGGCATTCGCGGACGTAGCACATCGTGCACACGCTCTAGGATTCCGATAAAATATCCGTGTCGCTCATCGGAATCCCGTGTCTCTTGCACATCAGGTTGCTGAGAACCCAATTCCATGCCATGGTTACGTCGAACTGATATCGCCTGATTGAGAGCAGTGACAAAGGTCCGAGGAATTTTGATAGAGGGTGATGTTTTTCCCGCGATATACTCGGCGAGCGTCACAAACTCCTTGATGGCAATCGTGTACGTAGGAAGCTTGCTATTTCCCTCATTTTGGGTTTGGGACGACTGATCTGGCAAAGAGTTCCCAGCCTTTGCTTCACGTGCCTTTTTTCTGGCTTTTCCTTTCGGGCGCTTCGATGAAATCCGTGGTTGTCTTTGCCCTAGCTCGTTGTTTCCACCCAACAGCAAATCCTTAGGGTACCCGCATCGCGTGGCGGTGGATGCTAACCATGATGCTACTGCGTCGGTGTCTAGCTTGTACTGCAAGTAGCTGCTCTTAAGAGACTCCAAAAGCATGACTATTTTTTGGCTATTTTCAGCATAGATTAGTGTTCAATTTGTGGGTTTGAGGTTTACAGTAAAGTTTGAAGTCACAGCAAACAGAAATAACGGAACAATAGAAATTCCCGGACCCGTTGACAACTGGTCTGTGCGCAACCACACTGTAAGGGCAATAAATTGACAATTTCCAATGAAATAACTACGACTTGTTGTTACCTGGGTTACACGCTGGCTAATCAAAGGCTCCAATAGTTTGAGATTTTTTCATCTTGTTGGTGGCACCTGGGGTTGTTATAATGCATTGATGTACTTTCCGAGGTATCGATATATATATCATCTCACAGCCACACATGTGTTCATTAATATCAAATAATCCATCAATTGATTTATTTATATCAATAAAGAGAGCTGGACTGAAAAAAGAAAAACAATGAAATAAACCACTGGCTCATGTGAAAAGTAAATCCGAACTTCACGGAAAATAAGTAATGATAGGGCAAATGTTGAACCACTAAAGTTTCACTTGCCACTTGATGTCGTGAATCCATGAGAATTTATCTAGTAGCCCACATGCATCTGTCAACTAGTCATTCCAGTTTTCGTGCAGCGTCGAAAGACCATGATCATCGATCCTTCCGCCCTGCTTGATATAATTAGTTAATGATATGTCATCCCCATTTCGTTCTCTCTCAGTGTATCCATTCCCAAAATACTCAAATCTGTTCCTTTTCCCTGGATCGAATCTCTCAAAGACAAAGTCCTCCCAACGCGGATCTCGACTGATATCGAACCTATGGTGACCAGTGCCTGGCCATGGAACTAGCGGTCTCGACTTTCCAAAACCGCTCTTCCACCACCCATCACAGTCATCATTAATCGTTTTGTCATCGAAGAACGCCGTTATGACCTCGTTGAAATCATCGGTGGCTTCTTGGGACGGATAAATACTTTTGTAACCCTGACTCTGCACTTTGCGAATCACTTTGGCAATATATGTCGCGGAGATCTCGGTCTGAAGTGGAAAGGTACCCCCCTGTCCGTTGGTGTTGGCCTTGGTATCCATAACATGTCAGTTGAGTTATTGTGTCACGAAGTCCGAATTTCGCACAGTAATGGGAGAAAAAAAAAAAAAAAAAAAAAAACTTACGCCAGAAACTGTAAAATAGTTCGGAGCAAAAGGTGCCATAACACCAAAGTACGTTGCGGGATATCCAATGGGCCCGTCGTCTGCCCAATGCTTGCTCAAGTCCAACCCGTTCTTACCAACGGTAGGGAACAGCGGAAGAAAGCCATTTTTGAAGCCCGTTGCAGCAATGACAATATCAACTGGCCTCTCTTTGCCATCTGCAGTAACGAGCCCAGTTGCTGTGGCATGTGTAATTTCCGAATCATCGATATAATCCACTTTATGACTTCGAATAGCATCCACATAACTCGCCGAAGGAATCGGCCGTTTACACCCAGGCGCAAAATCAGGAACTAGACGGTCAAACCAGGTTTTGTCGCCACCAACTCGCTTCCACAATGCTTCTTCAAACCTCTGCCGGATCTCGTTATTTTCTTTACTGCCAGAAATACTACCTTGATACCTTCCATGGAAGTTTTTCTCGATTGCTCGACGGTATTTCAGGTAGACTTCGGGATCTTTTTCAAAACTTGCTTTCTCAGCTTCAGTGAATACATGTCCTCCCGGGGTGTCAGGGGTTGGTGTGACAAGGTTTGGAGCCAGAGCCGAAACAATCCACTGTCTTGACCGTACATAGTGGTCAACATGTGCAGCCTTATCAAGGATATTGGTTAATATTTGCTGTCCACTAGCACCGTTACCGATGACGGCTACCGATTTGCCCTCTAGCTGGCGTGTAAAATCATCAGTCCACTGAGCAGTATGAGTATAGATGCCTTTATAAGTGTTTTGAAGTCCCGGAATGGCAGGAAGCTTAGGTGCATTTAATCTTCCAGCTGCCGAGATGAGGAAGTTTGCATGCTCTGTAAAAGTTTCTCCAGTATTCAAGATTTTCACTTGTACCACCCATTGGCTAATGTCATCTGACCAGACAGCTGAAAGTACGTCGTGGCTCAATTGCAAATGTGTGTCGATCCCATACTCCTTGACGACATTTTCGTAGTAGGCACGTATCTCGGGCCCAGAGGCATAGTACTCTGACCAGTTGTGGTTTGGGGCAAATGTAAGTTCTGCAAGAGATAATTGCTTTAGAGGCTATGGACCAATCTTTCTATGAAAGACATCACTTACGGTAACTGTGAGACGGAATATCACATCTAACACCCGGATAACGGTTCTGAGCCCATGTACCGCCCTGTTGGGAATAAATCAGATTTTCGGTGCCATCAAGGACTCGGTAAGAAGAGGGGCACGTACAACAGTTTCTTGTCGTTCAAATACTTTGAAGGACAAGTTTTTAACTTTTCTGGAAATCAAAATCGAAGCCGAAACGCCTCCAATTCCAGCACCAACAATTATTGCCTTTAGTGATTATTGCGTTGACAATTAATAATTATACATTTGTTAAGATGGCTTGGACTTACCTTGACCGGTGGTGCAGAGTCAAATGGTTTATCTCTAGGTTTCCAAATCCCTTCGGAATTTTCAGTCGGTATTGGTTGCGGCGTCAGTGTTCTTTGTATTTGTGATAACCTCTCGATCGCTCGTGCCATGGTGTGATAAAGGTAAATCAGAGATTCGGTTTATTCTTTCAGGCGTGTCGCAGGAAAAACCTTAATTTTTGTATTCATAATGCACAGTAGCATTGCAAGGAGGACAGAATTTATAATCGCAGTTTATCAGGTGGGTTCTTGAGTGATATGTCCAAATCACGTCAGAGAGAATGGGGATTGACAATATGTCTAAGCCCCTCATTAGAAGCGCTTCTCTTCTCTTGCTGAGGGGTGAGTCACTAGTAACAAATTAATGATTTAGCATTCAAAACTAATGACGGGCTCTGAGGTTGCTTTGGTGTTCTGGGTGTCAGTTCTTTGAAAGACTCTTCGCGTGTTCTCCCCCATTGTCCCTCCCTTGCTTTTGGGCATGAAACACCCGCCACAGACATAGGCCCTACACTTGCTAAAATGGTGTGTTATTGTACCGCTGCTAATATCACTCTCCGTTAAAGAAGCTAATACCAAAGATCAATTGGTATATTTTTAATTGTTTTTTTCTCGAAAGGAAAGTTGAGAAACATTGTAGGGTACTAAATATCTTATATTATACTCATACGTACAACTAAGCTACTAGGTCCCTCGTGAGTTTCATCTGAATGCGTCCCATAAGAGTCATAAAGGGTGATTCCCCATATAGCAACAAAAACTTTGAAAAGGTGGGAATTCAATACATTCAATGTCACGATGTTGAGTTGGTCGAATTATGACAGATCCTCAGCTGCAGGCTGCGTTTTCACCGTCGCTGTAGATTTGATGACGGGATATTGGACATTATTGCTTGAAATGCCGCTTGATTCGTCATGATCATTTTCGCTGCCACTCCTGTTTGTGCTTGGATCTTCATTTGTAGAGTGATTCTTCGCTTGGTTTCGTCTTTGGACCACGACTATAGCGACGGCGTTAGCCAAGTACAATATGCTAATTATAAAGGCCTATAAGTGGAAGTTAGCACAATTGCATATAAGTCTCAGAGTAAGAGAATTAAAGAAAACTACTTACCCAAATATATCCACCCAGGAAACGTGGGCCCTTAGACACAGGCCAGGCTACCAATGGAACAACCAAACTGGTAACCTCTCCTATTGTGTTATAAGCAGCCAGTGAAATAGCACGAACTTCAAAGTCATGCGCCAGAGACTCTGCAGTCCAAGTGATAAGCACTGGGAGAACACCCTCAGCCCAACCGATAGCAATGAATGCAAAAAATTTCAAGCCGTTTGGAATGTCCCAGATGACAAGAAGTAGATTGGCAAATGAGGCTAGAGAGGCCGAAAATAGAACTGTCTCCCACCTGTTTCCGCGTAAGTCTGAGTAGTAGGAGTTAACGATTGCAGAAATGGCAGCGACCGCGTTTGTTATAGTGCCAATATCGTTGACGAGCGGAATGGAATATTTGTCTGGCTGCGACTTGAGCCACAGAATAAACGGAATTCCCAATCCATAGATGGCATTGCAGAGGAGAACCAAACAGAGCACGAAAGCACCGCACTCCCATGATTTGAATACCCGTTTGATAAGATTTCGATTAATACCAGTCGATGGCTTGAACCCTTCTTCGTCCAGCCGTTTGATAGCTAGTTGCTTTTCATCCACTGTGAGGAACTTAGATGTCATGCGCTCCGGGATATCAGGGAAGAAAGCAAAGCCACTGTAAGTTTCAGCATATATCAAACTACACATGGGGAATTGGACTGTCCTACATTAAAGACACCGGTATAGTAATTATCGTGCAAATAATGAAAAGCCATCTGTTGTGTCGTGTTAGCAGCGACGGTGTAATCGACAAACGTCCATACCTCCATCCAGCAAGTCCTCCAACACCGCTTAAATTAGTGTACGCCGCAGCCTGCAAGTAACCACTGATCATCTGACCGACTGGATTTGCAATCCAAAAAAGCGCATTTCTCCTGCCCAGTTCTCCTTTGCGATACCACCTGTTTGAATTGGTCAGTTGCGCTCAAACATTTTCCTGTTGGTATAATAATTGATTATCTTACGAGTTGACAATATGCACCAGTCCTACGTAACAAGACGTAGCACTAAGACCCACGAAAAATCTCATCACAATGAGCTGATTGTAGGTCTTTACAAAGGCAGTGCCGAGGGTGAAGACACCCCAGAATATTTCCATGGCGGGAAGATAGTACTGAGATCTTCATGATAACGTGTGATTAGCTCCAGGTACTTCAATTTCAAAGTAATTCCATTGTTACTTACGGATATTTCGTGATAAGAATGTTACTAGGAATTTGGAATATACAATATCCTGTTTCGACTAGTAGATAACAAAGGTCAGCAATGGTTTCACAGGCATATCGATCAATGAATGCCTGTATGCGCGGTATCAGGGGAGCTCACAAGCCGCGTTCACATAATTCAATCTATTGCCGTACAGATCAAGATCTTCTTGCATTCCAGAAACATATGCATTTGCTGCCGTGAGATAAATATCAGCATGTATTAGTAAATTGAGACCAGGAAAGGGCAAGTAGATTCTCTTACTGAGGGCAGTAATATCGAGATATTTGGCGAAGAAAGAGAGACAAGCATAAACAAGAACAAGGCAGTCTATTTTGAAAATAAGAACCTTTTCTTCAGAGCTTATGCCTTTGGGATACCAGTGTATGGCATCGCCAAGACGTATTAACAATGTCTTCATCTTAGCAAAATATCAATTAGTCATACATGAATAGAAAACTAAATTAATATCTTCCCGTCCTAGATATACTTTGGTTTATATGAACTAGCATACGCAATGTGTTGAAGGCTTACACGGATAACGGATACGGAGTGATAATTGACGCGTATGATGGCACCGCATTTGTCGGTGACTACGCCGATACAAATTTCCTAATGAAGGGACTTGTATCCACAAATTGTGATAAAGGCTTAGATCAAAGATTACTTGGATTTCTCTAGTGTCTCCAGGCCCGCTAATGCAGAAGTGACCAGGATAGAAAGAAGCCAATTACCTAGTAAGTGCTTGTTTTGCGTGCTTTTGTCACTTACTATCGCCATTTCAAATCTTAAAATGTACACATAGAATAGGTATGGTTAAATATTTGATATATAATAGAGGCGGGGAACACTAGGTAAAGAATTGTTCCGTTGAGCAATGAAAACTTGTAGCTTAATCTAACCCGTAATCCGGATGAAGAATAATACTCGCAGATGGCGTGACCAGCACGCCAGCCTTGGGCAGGATTGTCTCACGATCAATTGATACTTATATTTATAATTCAAGTATAGAAAACGGGGTTATTTAATGTCAGAGACACTACATAATTAGAAATGTTATTGTTGTACAAGAGACAAAAGACCTAATTACTTTATCATCCATATACTACAATGGCCGACAAGCAGGAACCCATTCAAAACAATACCATTCCGCCAGAGACTTCATCTTATGGAACCGGGAAGAAAAAGCGCATTCATTTAAATGGATTTGATATGTTTACAGTTAGCCACCTGTCGTTTGGACAATGGCGCAACCCAAAAGACCGCGCAAAAACCAAACGTCGTGACCTCTCATACTGGACAGATCTAGCCAAGGTTCTAGAAAAGGGAGATTTCACTGCACTTTTTCTAGCCGACACTTATGGACTCTATGACACTTACAAAGGAAGCTCCGAACCCTCACTGAGGTATGCCGTTCAAGTTCCAATGGGTGATCCTTCTATTGTAAGATAAACATAACCAATTTTTTTTTGTTAAGCTAATCACGCTTGTGAAAAGCCTATAACTGCCATGGCATCAGTAACTGAAAATCTCGGATTCGCAATTACCACGTCGACTTCCTATGAAGCACCATATGTAGTCGCGAAACGATTTTCTACCTTGGACCACTTAACTGGGGGTCGTTTTGGTTGGAATATTGTTACATCCTGGAAAGCGTCGGCATCGAAAGCTGTATGTTGGTAATTCCAGCCAAGAGTTCCTGCATATCGCTAATTGTCTTATAGCTCGGATTACCCTTGGTAGAGCATGATAAGCGTTACGAAATCGCCGATGAATATTTACGGGTATTATATAAGTGTGTATTTCCGTTCTATACTTTCCTTCCAATTCTCGAAACACAATTCTGAAATTAACCTATTTACCAGGCTCTGGGAAGGGAGTTGGGCAGATGATGCTTTGAAAGAGGATGTCGAAACAGCGGAATACGCTGACCCAGGTCGCATCAAGACTGTACACCACCACGGCGACCACTTCCATCTCGACGGCGTCCACATTCTCGATCCATCACCTCAACGCACGCCATTCCTGTTTCAAGCGGGTACATCGCCAGCAGGTGTTGCATTTGGCACCACACATGCCGAAGCGATTTTTGTCTCGGCAATCTCACCAGAAGTCCTAGCCCCAAGAGTTAAGACAATTCGCGAGGAGGCCGCAAAACGAGGCCGCGATCCAAACTCGATCAAGATCTTCCCAATGCTCACACCTATCATTGGCCGAACCGATGAAGAAGCCAGACAGAAATACGAAGAGGCACTCGAGTATGCAAACTTCGAGGCGGGTCTCGCCTTTTGGTCTGGAAGTAGCGGCATCGATTTAAGCCAGTTTGACCCTGATCAAGAGATCAAGGCTACAGATGTTACTGTTGACGCACGCGTACATACTACTCTCACACATTTGCAGCATACAAGCCCAGACATTCCTGCTTGGACTCCAAGGAATATTGGGAAATGGATTGCACTTGGCGCAAATGGACCGCTTTCAATAGGCACACCAGAGAAGATCGCTGATTTGCTAGAACGATGGGTTGACGTCGCAGATGTTGATGGGTTTAATATTGGCTATATTATATCTCCCGGTTCATTTGAAGATGTCGTCGAGCTACTGGTCCCAGAATTAAGGCGAAGGGGTTTGTATGATCCCCTCCCAGGAAAAACTACGTTGAGAGAGAGAGTATATGGAGTCGGTCAGAAGGGTCTGCGAGATGATCATACTGGAAGTAGATATAATTTTGACCTGTACGATGGGAAGTAGGAAATAGGCTACATATAGCTGTGTCAATGTGAAGTACTTGTAACTGAATCCTTGGGTTGTTATTATGTAAGTGAGAATATTCCTCGATATCGTTATCGAGTCACTTCTTTTGGCGGGGGATGACCGCGTGTGGGGTATGATAATTACAATCACACAGCCGGACGTTTACCTGACGTGATATCAAAACGCCGACTATGAGAATGATGATATTCACCACCATAAGCACCTAATGCCGCACCAACCACTTTGCTCGACTTCCCTACTCCGTGACATCTCCCCCGCGTTTTGATTGGTAATAGACTTGGTATCAAGACGCAATTTCTATCTCCTAGCATGCAATAAAGTTACAATGAATGATTGGCATGCCAAGTACACATTGATAGCTAACAGAACAGCGAATGTGAGTCTTAGACTTGCCGCATGATCAAGCACGTATACTTCCTTTGGCTACCTATAAATACCTATGGCACTTCCGTCTTCGTTCAAAAACTGCTCGTTGAATATAGAGAAAACACCAAACCCACACAATATTGTGCAAAACATTGCGAAAATATCAAGCATGGCTCCGTCAGTTGCAGAAATTCCAGAGGGGACCGCTTCGATCACTGTGCCTGTAAAGTCGGTATCCGAGAATACAACGGACAGCAAGCCGAAGATTCGCAAGGTCATCGACGAGGAGGAAAATACAACTGCTAGTGTAAGTTTATCATTTGGATATCTTCCCTTGTTCGATCACTGTCTAAAATGTTCACTGCACATGGCTAATACGTATTGTCCTCGCAGTACCCTCACTACCTTCCAACCTGGGACCATGGCGAGAAATACCCTCCTCTCGAGCCGTTCAGCCACATCGAGCATGGTAGGGATGCCGACCCGAGTTTCAAGGATCTCCTTCCAGAGGGGTCAACTCACGACAAACTTACACCAACAATCGGCTCTGAGGTGCGTGGGGTCCAGCTTCACAAACTCTCTGCCGCGGGAAAGGATCAGCTAGCGCTTCTTGTTGCACAACGAAAGGTGGTTGCATTCCGCGATCAAGATTTTGCTGATCTTCCCATAAAGGAAGCACTTGACTTTGGTGGTTACTTTGGTCGTCATCATATTCACCCTACCAGCGGGGCTCCTGATGGACATCCGGAGGTCCATCTAGTATACCGGAAGGGGTTGGATGGCGAAGTTGAAGCTTTTTTCGCCAATCGCAATAGTAGTGTTCAATGGCATTCCGATGTGTCATATGAACAACAACCCCCGGGAACTACTTTCTTATACATTCTGGACTCCCCAGAAGTGGGCGGTGACACTGCTTTTACAAACCAAGTCGAGGCATACAACCGTCTCTCTCCAGCGATACAACAGCGACTGCATGGACTCAAAGCGGTTCACTCTGGCTTTGAGCAAGCCGAATTCAGCAGAAGCCGTGGTGGTGTGGTTAGGCGAGAGCCCGTTCAAAACGAACATCCGCTTGTCCGTACTCACCCAGTAACCGGAGAGAAAGCTCTTTACGTGAATAGTGGATGTAAGGGCTGATTGTCTGAAAATTTTTACTTAAACTTGGTTGGACTAACGCTATCCTTAGTCACCCGAAGCATTGTGGGCCTGAAGAAGGAAGAGAGCGAAGCGTTGTTGTCTTTTCTACTAAATCATATTAGCCGGGGAATCGACTACCAAGCCCGTGTGAGATGGGCACCAAAAACTGTCGTCGTTTGGGATGTAAGACTGTCTATTAGATCGTGTATGAGGCGCGAGTCAATAACTAACATATTTCTTAGAACCGTGTTACTGTGCACTCTGCCATATTTGACTGGATAACAGGAGAACGTCGTCATTTGGCACGTATCACACCGCAGGCTGAGCGTCCTTATGAAACGCCGTATGGAAGTTGAAATCTAAGGCATACACAAACGACCTAGGGCATTACACATCAATATTAAACATTCTGAAATTATTCATATATGCCGCGCGTACCCCTATCTCCTACAGCATAGTAGATCACCACAGAGCACCATATTTACATACACAGCAGGCTGATATGGGTAGACACAACGTGTTGACATACCGTATAACGCATCTAGTCGATGATTTGTGACATGCACCAAGTCAATTTTGTCGAAAAGAACATTCCAGTCAAATTCTCACAGGTTACAGATCATTCGTCTTTGGAGACGCGAAGGATTTAGATGTAGAAAACAATAGGTAATGATTTGTTATCTCTAAAAACTATTGTTATGTGCTGGACGGTCGAGCCACCTTGGAATTTCTGGATACTCCGTAGAAGTCGGCTTGTGACGAAACTATCGGACCACGTAGAAAGCCCAATAATAGAGTATTTTGTGTGGGGTAATATATTATTCTGGGAAGAGGTACCTGTCGTATCGCCTGTCATTGTAGATGATAATTACAAAGTTTTGAAGCGGCAATTCTTGCCTATAATGGCACGCTGCTGCCTAGAGTGTAGGATCGTGATATCAATGACTCACCCGGCTGACATGCGCCATGTTGTCTCAGGATTGACAGTTATTTTAAATTTATTCATGGATAAAATTAAGGTCTCCACACCTTCTGATCACTCTTAAAAGCTTAATGCAGATGACTATTTAACAACGGCTCCTCATTCTAACCCAGAGCATCTTCCCCTTCTATTCTCAACTGTGCACTCAAAACAATACTATAGCTGTGGGGACATCTGCTGTGGTCTCTATGAATGAACAGCTAGGCATGAATCCTGACCCGGAGTCTTCTAAGCGAGAGGAACTCTGTCATAATTTTGCCACACGATATCTTGAGCGAGTCGTGGAAACAACAAAAAAAGAACATGGAGAACGAGATCCAAGTACACTGGATGCATTGCTTGAGCTTGAGCTGTCATATCGCCTCGATGGACGGCTGGAAGAGGCGGAGAATCTCATAAAGAATGTACTCGAGATCAGAAGGGAGGACTTTGGAGAAACACATCGCGACACGCTCGTTTGTATGACTAAACTCGCTGAAATCCACGCTCAACTTGGACGCGACGTCGAGGCAGAAAAGCTACAACGAGATGTCCTTGAAAAGCGGAGGAGAGTCCTGGGTGAGCTCGACGACGATACAATCAATAGCATGGAGCAGCTGGCTATCTGGCACCAGAATAGGGGAGAATATCTCAATGAGAAAAGAGACTTGGATGAGTCAGAGAGGCTGTATCGCATGGTTCTCAATGCCAACACATCAGTCTATGGCCAAGACCATGAGATAACGTTTGCAAGTGCGAACAACCTTTCAGCTATTTGCCGACTTCAAGGACGTTTAGACGAGGCGGAGAAGATACAGGTTAGCATCGTGGAAAGGAGCAAAACGGTGCTTGGATTTGAACACACATCTACGGCAGTCAGCATAGAGGAGCTTGCAAGAATATACCTCGCCCAGAACCGTCTAGAATCAGCGAGAAGCCTGCAGACACAAGCGGTTAGGATTTATAAAGCCACAGTGGGTGATGAGCATCCGTTGACGGTGGAGGCCGAAGATGAGCTTTCAAAGATGATTCCACCATGAGTTTTCTATAAAGCTATGCTCGTTTGACTTTATAGGTAAAGTGCGTGTCTTGATGTCGAATGGACCACCACCCAACCTATGTGCAAGCTAAGGACGTCGAATCTCATGCTTAACCTCCAAATCGCCGCTATATATAGAACGTTTTTTTGAAGAAGTTATGGGCATACAATATGTAGTTGTCTGCATACAACCACATCGTGATTCTTTAACACAATTTTGTCACAAAAAAAAAAGAAAACTATCGATATTGAGACTTGAGGTTTTCTGTCAACCTCACCGATAATATACACCTTCTAGAGGGTGGGTTTCCACTTATTGATGGTGTGTATTAAGGTTGATCTTTAATGTTATATGATCTCTATACACAAATAATGGCGAGAGATTAACTGATAGAACATTAACTTCGTATGTACTATGTAATGGGTAGTTTTCTAGTATTTATCGTAAATATATCAATTGATGTTCCTCTGGAGTACTATTGATTAAGTGAATTATCTGTTATCACACGTAATTGGTACGTGTATTTGAGAGAGAGATATAACGCTAGGTGAAACGACGCTTTCGAACAATGTTGAAATGTTCAAGGTAGATTGTCATTTTAAGGTATAAAAGTGGCCTCCTGAACTCAGAGTGAAACATAATTATGCTGTTATGTACAACATTTGAACCAGTCTTAACACAACATTGAAATTGGGTGCTCTGAAACTCTATTTATATGTTTACGCGATATCACTTGACGATTATGAAAAGGTAGGCTGCATGCCAGAATAAAAATAGCTTTCAAATGCTCTTTCCTTCCATTCTTATGGAAGGCCAATGTATCCTCTCTTTCCGTACCATATTCTGTGATGAATACAAGAGGACGTTGGCAACTTCGAAGTGATTGTGTATTCAGGGTGGCCATGGGTACGCCTAGAACATCCGAGCTATCCGTTCACTCCACACGCGCTTTCGTAAGATCACCCAGGAACACACCCGATAGGGCAAGGATTGACCATTGACGCGTTGGCCATGACCTCAACGCGCATTAGCAAACCAGCATTAACGTGGATCGACCCATCTATTCTGAAAAGTGCACGTTGATCGGTAATGAAAAACGACACGGATATTTTCGCATTGTTGAGTGTAAAAATTAAATTCGAGCCTCTTTCATGCTTCTCACCAATGAACCCAGAAGATGTAAATTAAAGGTGGAGCTAATTAAATTGGTGTCCTTTCATTGGTCATTACTATGAGTCTAACCATAATAGACCATAGTGGATTTTATTAAACATCTTGATTGGTCAGAGCGAAGACCCATGACACGACGTTTCTCGGTTTTTGCAACGTACCTGAAAACTTACAACTGTGAACGTTCTCCGTAGATCTTGTAATTAACGTAACGGCCGAGTGGGGAGTTACCCAGGATCGCTCCCGTCGCTCCTGGCGGTGCCTTTTACGCCGAAAGAAAACGACCTTGAACCCCGATCTTGCCTGTTCTCCTCAAGAACGTACACAAAGTGTCGCCGCTTTTGGGGGTGTAGTTGCCTGGGCGGCGCAGTTATTATCTCTCGCTGGCTACGGAGGACAGGTTGCACTCTTCGGATTTCATGTTTGGATTTGCCTTTGAAAAAGTCAACAAAATTGTCGGAAATCCCCGGCACGTCCGGCCAAAAGGCTAATCAATATGTCAAGTTCTCAAGAGAAACAGTCACCTATCTCTCGTGAAAGCCCAACGTCACTGGAACGGGAGCACGAAGGTCAGACCATGAATACAAATGATATTCCACACGCGGAGGCCACGATCCAGAACCAGGAGGAGAGTATGGCGCCTAGCATGACTTTCAGTGAGCGATTGAGGTCGGCTGGCCAGATAGTTCGTGAAAGGGCAAATACCTTAGCCGATGCCCTCGGCCGTCCACACGAGAGAAGCGAGGATGGATTGGATGCTAGTTTTTCGCCCGAACTTTATGGGGCCACAGATGATCTGGAGAGCTTCAACGCACGCCAGAATGGTGATGAAGAGGATAAGCTTCAAGCCATTGATCACGATGCTCAGGCCCAGCTTATGATCGACAAGCTCGGTTTTCCGGCGCGTCATGAATCTTTCGACGTTCGATCCTCCGGGGCGTCAACACCGCGAGACTTTGTTGAGGCACCGACACCTGTCAATGGAGGCATGCTTTCCCATTTACTGTCTGTATATGCGAACAATATCGGGAATGCAAGCAGGAGCACTCTTACCACGACTCCACCTGACATGGACCCCGAGATTGAGACTCTCCCATCAGATAAGGCTAAGCTCATCGGAACAACAGGAAAGAAAGAAAAGACAAAGTGGTACAATCACGGTCACAATGCCGAAAACCAGAAGGAACAGAAATTCAACTTGAAAGCGTTGCACAAGAAAGACCGAGGAAATGTAAACCGTGACTCCACCCACCACTACACATCATCTCTTGTCTCGGCATCGATGAGCATGGGGCGCATTGGGGTACCAAATGCCGAAGGACCAAAGCCAATGAATGCAAAAGAACGAAAGAAGGAGAAGCGCAAAAGCCACAAGAACAAGAATGTCCAACTGAAAGTGCACATTGCCAAAATTTTGGCTCGTCAGCAGTATATCATGCAGGTCTGTCGTGCGCTAATGAAGTATGGCGCCCCCACACATCGTCTCGAGGAGTACATGATGATGACATCGAATGTTTTGGAAATCAAGGCACAATTCTTGTACACCCCTGGTTGCATGTTTATGTCCTTTGATGATCCCCTCACCCGCACTGCTGAGGTCAAAATCATCCGTGTTGTCCAGGGGCTAGATTTGTCTCGTCTTGCCGAGACACATAATGTTTACAAGAAGGTGGTCCACGATGTCATCGGCGTTGAACAAGCTACGCAGGATCTCGATGAAATCATGCAGCGAAAACCACGATACAACAAATGGACACTGGTCCTGTTAACTGGCCTGGCTAGTGTAGCCGTCGGTCCCTACTCGTTCAACGCCCGTCCCATTGATCTTCCGATCATTTTCATGCTTGGCAGCATAGTGGGAGTCATGCAGTACGTTCTTGCCCCTGAATCTGCGACATACTCCAATGTACTAGAAGTCTCCGCTGCTATCCTCACTTCCTTTCTGGCTCGTGCTTTCGGAAGCATCAAGCATAAGGGCGATCACGTATTCTGTTTTGCGGCCTTGGCGGAATCCTCTATTGCCATGATCCTGCCTGGATTTGCCGTTCTCAGCAGTAGCTTAGAGCTGCAATCGCATCAAATGAACGCCGGTTCTATTCGCATGGTGTTCACTATCATTTACTCGCTGTTCCTCGGATATGGAGTCACGGTGGGCACCACCATCTACGGGCTCATGGATCATAGGGCCACCACTCAGGAGTCTTGTCCCCAGGATAGCCTTCATGTCTGGGGAAATGAATACATCCAGCATTTTCCTTTCGTGGCATTGTTCTGTATGTTTGCCGCTCTCATCAACCAAGCCAAGCCGAAGCAACTCCCCGTGACTGTGTTGTTGGGTATGTGCGGTTATGTAACGAACTACTTCAGTACAAAGAAGCTCGGTTCTAACCAAGTCGCCAACACCGTTGGCGCGTTCACCATTGGTCTCTTGGCCAACTTGTATAGTCGTGTATGGCACGGCCATGCTGCCGCAGCCATTATCCCTGGTATCTTTACTTTGGTTCCATCCGGTCTGGCATCAAGTGGATCCATTATCTCTGGCCTATCCTATGCCGAGCAAGTTGCTACTGGCAACGTGTCCAGTACGTCGGGCGCAACATCAGAGAGTTCTCTGACGTCCCTAGGCTATGGAATGATCCAGACGGCAATTGGAATTTCTGTTGGCCTCTTCGTCTCGGCTCTTATTGTTTACCCACATGGAAAAAAGCGCAGCGGTATTTTCAGTCTGTAAATTCCTGCATTGTGTCTTCCGGTACCGTATTTTGGGCATGACCTAAAATGCTCACCTATTTTGTTCAGTTGCAAGAGAGAGCAAAAATAAATAAACAAGATACCGACATCCCCTTTCAAATTCACGCCTAACTATATCAATAAGGGCCCAACCTCCAATTTTTCACTTATCCCAGTTAAGAATTACACATGCATGAAGCATAATCGTGACAGATTTACTGAATGTGGTATTTTATATATTTGAAATGTTGACTAATGTCTTCCAGGCTAATACTAGGCATAGTAAGTTGGTAAGATTTTGGTATTTGCAATACCTAGCTGGCCATCACTAGTATAAATTGGACGATAACAGCATCCGGCATATTCATGGCCGAGGTGGCTGGCCATTGCCAACCTGAACGCTTGTGTTGTAGGACCCGAAATCTTACACGTCTACATTACTCGTGCTTCTTCATGTTCAATATGACGTACGATTTCTATATTCAAAATGGCTTGAAGACACTCGTCAGGACTTATTTGACAGCTTACCGGTTAACCTGATGTCACGAGAGCTTGCTCCAACCCATATGTCAAAGTCCCCCTCGGGTAGGATCCAAGTTTGAGATGGTACATCCCAATAGCTTAGATCTTTGCGCCGAAGGTTGAATGTGACAGCACCACTTGCACCGGGTTTGAGGTTTATCTTGTCGAAACCACGAAGCTGTTTCGGCGGACTTTCAGGGGCAGAAGAAGGAAGACCAATATAGAGCTGAGCAACCTCAGACCCGGTGACAGTGCCATTATTCGTGACAGTGGCGTTAACAGATGCAACAATATCGTATAGGTCCTTGGTTCCGCCTGGCATGGCAGTGGAATTCCCAGGAGCGTCCTTGAGCGCACTAATAACGAGTTTGTCGTATTTAAACGTAGTGTATGCTTGAAATAATTAGTATCGATTGTCAAGTGTGGGAATAACTCAGCTTACACAACCCGAACCCAAATTCATATCTTGGCTCAATATTTGCCTGGTCGAAATGTCTGTAGTCGATGTATAGCCCTTCGGTGAAATCGGTTTCAGACCCATTGCTAATGGAAGTCCCATAATCGTCCTCATTCTTTGCAATCGTAAATGGCAGTTTACCACTAGGACTAGTCCGCCCAAAAAGTACGTCCCCCAGTGCATTTCCTGTTTGGGGTCCAGGAACACCACCCCATACAACAGCAACGACATTGTCATTCGAGAGGATGGATTCAAGTACCACTGGTCCAACACTATGGACGACCACTATGGTGGGCTTTCCGGTGTTGGCAACCGCAGCCACCAGGTCATTGCCATTGTTGTCTGGGTCGAGAGTAGTTCTGTCAATCGTTTCTGCTGACCACGAGCTGATGAAAACAACAGCTACGTCGGCAGCATTCGCAGTTGCACCACCTGTGTCGGGGTCATTACTGTCTGTGGCTGCGACGACACTCCCAGACTGGGATAATCCATCCACTGGTGCAATAACATAATACACCGAAGCAGATCCTGAGCCTCCGCCCATGATCAGACTCCCATTCGCGTAAGCATCTGAGCCGATAACCGCCAGGTTGGTAGATGAATCTATAGGCAAAATATTGTTTTCATTCTTCAACAAAATGGTGCCGTCCCTTGCAACAGATCGGGATAGAACAGCATGGTTCGGGTCTACGTCTGGAACAGCGCCAGTAAATGATGGATAGTCACCATCATCTTGACCCATGTAGTACCACGACATTAGAATGCGCACGACCATGTCATCGAAACGAGATTGCGCTACATCCCCACTGTTGACCGTCAGCATTTATTTCGAAAGTTTATATATATATATATATTTACGGCACATACCTCGCAATTAATGCCGTAAGATTAGTATTCCATGGATCGGAACCTGGCTGGGCCATGTCCAACCCACCATTGGCACTCCCTTCTGCGGTCACTTGTGCCCCCCAGTCACTTACCACATAGCCTTTGAAGTCGAGTTCGTTCTTCAACAGCTGTGTAAGGATATGGTTGCTCTCGCATGCGTGTGTGTCATTCACTAGGTTGTATGAGCACATTACGGATGCAACATTGGCTTTAACAGCGTCGGCAAAAGGCCACAGATATAATTCATGGACGGTACGATCATCCGCATTCGAGCTTACTGCCCAGCGATTTGTCTCCTGTTCGTTTAATAGGTAGTGTTTTGCGCAGGCCTGCACTCCTCCTGCTTGCATAGCTTCGACAGTAGTTGCAAAAGCAACTCCCGTGAGGTATGGATCAGCCGCGAATCCTTCCCAATTTCGCCCTCCCATTGCGTTTCTCCCCAGTGGTCCACCGACGGGGGCAAGTTGTACGTGGACTCCGGCTGCTTTTCCCTCCACTCCGAGCGCCAGACCTCGTTGATACATTAAGTCTCTGTCCCATGTACTTGCAGTGTGAACACCAGCAGGAAAGACAGTGACGTTCGTTGCGTGTACACTATCATATATTAGCTGTCTCCAGTTATCCATCCTAAGTGTTTGCTTACCCGATAGGGCCATCCTGAAGACACATGGCGGGAAATCCAATGGACGGGACGCCAGCCAGGTTTCCACCACAGGGGCCGCTAGACCCTATGACCATTGATAGCTTGTCATCTGTTGATAATTGACCAAGGGCAGCGACTGCCTTTGTATAAGCAGCATCCCAATCGCCAACAGCATTCTGGGTAAGGGCTGGGCAAGCCAATGCAAGGGCAATGATTCCCAAATACAGCATTGTCGATAGTCGTCCGATATGACAATCTTCAAAAGTGGTGCATAATTTCTTGAAAGCTCAGTCCACAGAGCCCACGGATATCTTTGTAGGGGAGTGGAAATAGCAACGTGTATTCCACGAGGTGTTTGGAGATTCACCGAATCGTGAAATCTTTGCCGGTGCGTCTCGGTTATAAGCAATCGCCAGAAATAAGCATTTATTAAGCATAATGCTCCCAGAGTAGCGTCAAGGTAGCCTTGATGTAACCATGACCATAGGTAGTCCAGTAAATACGATTAAATGCAAGCCTCCGAGTCTCACTTGAGGCCAAAAAAATCAGGCCTCCTATCTAATTTCAGGCGGCACGAGAAGCCTAAACACTGTAAGCAGCGGTCGGCAGCCCCAGACTAACTAATGACAGTACAGTGCAACCTCACTAATATTAGATCAACTAAGCTTGTATCCATTGAACTCAACTACTGTGGTATTATTGGCTGGTTAGTGGTAAAAGGGTTTTCCTAGGCTAGTCTTGGCTGTAGCTGATAGCCTCATACACAAGCAGATTCAACCTCCCCGTAGTTTTCGCATCAGAATACACACTCACTATTGCGACGCGGCAGACTCAAGAATATAAAGAGTTTCCACTTTGAATTCATTTATTAGCTTGGTTTTCCAGTCCCACAAACGCCACCACGCACCTTCAAAATGTTGTCGTGTTTCCAGCACAATGGTTCGAAATTTTAATATATACGCATAGTCATAGGTATAAGTATGAGCACAAGAGACTGTTCCTTAGGGAAAAAAAACATGTCACATATTTTATTTTTGATTTCTCCTCACTTAATTAATACCTATGTATAGACCAGCAGTTGATTTGAGTTGGTTTGGAATCAGCAGACTTACAGGGTCCCCTGGCAAGTTCAGATGTTGCAATCCATCAGCCTTAGTCGAAAAATGCAATGAGTTTCGCACGGACAAGTAATTTCTTTGAGATAATTGAAGTCATTTGGGCGAGGGTTAGGGTTAGGGTATATAGCCAAGCATGTTACCCCGCATCTTATGATCTTTCTACAGTGACACAAACAGCGCTCATAGGAAAGACAATTAGCCCAATTTAAAAGGTCATTGGGAATTATTGTAAACCTCCGATACACTGACTTGCGTCGCTACTGGTCGAAATTTCGTTCCATTCTGGGTCTGGGGCTGGAGATCCGCCAACCGCTCGCGTTTTCCACCCCATAAACCCGAATAGCGTCACATGGAATAGTCTGGTGACACCCCCACTGTAACAACAGCTCTACAGGGAGAAAATTTGTCGGGAGAAGAGCAAATCAGGGTGGTCAAATATGAGGAATGGTTGGATCTTCTTCAATCGTCTACGGCAGAAACAGACAGCAGTAATGTTCTTCAGAAAAATCCTGCCGTCAAGCTACTGGACTTTTACCAGAGTCTGGCTGTGAATGCTGACATTAAAGCAAAGCCCTTGGCTATTGCACAGACGCTGGCAAAATGCCCCTCGTTGCAGAGGCTGAAGGCCATTCAAGCGGAATGGCTGTGCGGATGGATCAAGGACTGGGTTCTTGTCACGGACTCTGTTGATTCTTGATTTTTAATCATGGTGGTAGCCGGGTTCTCAAGTGCAGGGGTCCCATGATCACTAGAATATTTATATTTATTTCCATCTCTACCGGAAAACGGATTCAAGAGTATAATGACATCATTTAAAGAATTACAAGGTTATTTAAAGCATTAGTAAAGTTAATAGAGTCATACCCCTGTGAATTACTCTCGACGTATATTTGTAATTTCCATGATTTCTAAGATTTCATGTTTCATTAATCTGTGCCTGGGAAGCCGTCGTTGGGGCATGGTCTTGCTTTTTTAACAGCAACTCAATGGCCTGCTTCAAAAGAGCTGAGTTGCTCCAACAACGAGAGCATCTATCAAGGATCAAATTGCAGTCACTGAATGCTTGCATTAATTGTGTCTGTTCCAGTGTTGGGGATGGAGGCAATTCCGCAAGGAGCATGACCCCGGCTTTATATGCCCAGTGAGGGGTGAGAAATGTAGGTGTGTAGCCCACGCGATTGTAACATGAGAGGAGACGACACGCTACGGTTGGGCTCGGGCTAATCAATAAGTATGTTTCGTAAACCACTGCCAAGGCGTTTGGATTGAGTGAATTGTGAAGGGATAACCACCTCGAATCATTGATGGGAACATGGTACTGAAGTAGTGTGGACGCATCTTGATCAGAGTTCCGAAACCTGGACTGAAGCCTGTATAGTGAGCAGATGAGGGTATCAGGAGAAGTAATTTCGAAATCCAAGGGACCTGTCTTTGGGGTTGTCAACAATTCTTCCGTACCTGGAAGGGGGGCGGACCGGGGCAAAATCTTTCCTCACCGGTTCTGGGAGAAACCCTGGTCTATCTAGTGCTGTAATGAGCTTGTTTTCCATGCAGTATATTGTCGAATATATCCGCTGAACAATATTCTGCTGTTCCTGACTACCCTGTCTCTCGATGTCCATGGCAACTCGTGCAGCAAATCCAACAAGCTGGCTAGTATTCCCTTGTTGTGGATTGAAGAACGAGTGTAAACTGAGTAGAGTAATGGCCTGAAGAGTTTCTGTATTCACATCCCCTGTTGCGTGGTCGATATGCCCCATAGCACGCTGGTAACATTGGTCGGCTAGTCCGCGGTAACCATCTTGGTCTACACAGTGACAGGCAGTTGCATAGATTAGCTCTATCATCAACTGTTCCCAACGCGTGGGGATCCGGGGAAACGGTGTGGGTGTAAACGGCGGGGCGTTAAAATCCAGAAAAGGACATATGCAATGAATATGCTTTATATAAACGTCCAGTAAGAAACGACCGAGTTCGGGGGTTATTGCAACTTCATGTTCAGCTCCGATAGGCGGAGCTTCCAACCTTGGGGGAATAACAGGCGTGGAACTCGTGAGCCCACTTGAGGATGAGTTATAGGTTATACATGCTCGTGGTCCAAGATAGCGATGCGGTCTGGAAAGAGAACTCTCCGAGGAGGCGGCGGCACGTTGGGAAGCGTTTCCGTCGAGAGGTCCGGGAGGAGGCTGTTGTAATCGATGCACCAGTGAGGCCACGTATCTGAGCATATTAGAAGATCCTCACAGAGATGGTAGATATAGACTTACGATCGGGATACGTCCTGCTTTGTCACATGGTCAAAGAAAACACATTCGACCGCAGCCTTGGAGCAGTTGCGACACGCCGGAATGGCGGGATCGCATCGTCGCTTATTCGATCTGCAGCGGCGACATGCGGGCAATGAGGTCAGGAGTTCGTCGAAGGAGTCTTGCATTCCACAGGGGAGTTGGAATTACATGGCGCAAGATGATAGCAGCAAAGTAGATCAGTGACAAGGGAGGAAGTTGTTATAAGGTCGACGCGGCAGTAACGAGGCGAACGACGCTAGTACTAATCGGATTTTGGTGCCTCAGGCATCACATGATCCACCCGCGGAGATACCGAGATCCTCCACACTGAGATCGGATATCTCTAGGAAAATACATTGTGTGTTTATGCAGAAAGAAGAAACTATCGCTTCATTCCCCTACTTTTATACTACTTAAATGGTCAGAACGACAGAATGAGCCTCTCCCCGCCCTTGTTTGGTCGGCCCATGCGAACGTCTGCTCGTCTCGCCTCCAGGTCCATGACAATGTTGAACAAAGTAGCACAGTCGCTAGCACCGACTTGTGCGCGATTGATAGAGCATGGATAATGTCTCTCGTCTTCAAATAGCGCACAATAAGCCTCCCACGACAACGGGCCTTTGACTGCCGCCAGGTTACTTGCCATCGTCTCAATCCGCACCGGGGAGTCCTCCAACCACGGCGGTTCAATGATACTCGCATGAGGTAGGAGCATATGATTCGAATGGGCAATAAAGCCGTCTTTATTGATTGGCACGCGGGCAAACGTAGACGATGTGAACTCCAGTCCGACTGCCGTGTTTGAGTCACCAATCAATATGTGAGCCGCACTAGCCATTCCCGCCTGTTGCAAGGCATTGACAGCATCCATGGCACTTGTACGCTCCAATGCTAACCGTAAGCCAAGATGGACAGGTAGGCGACTTTTATCCAGCCCTTTGGCTCTAATCGCGTTAAGACAAACACCGACGCCACAAGAGTTCAAGCCAATCTTCCCAATTAGTCCTGCCTCGGTGATCATCTTGATGGTCGGGAGACCTGGTTGAGCAATAGAAAGCTGGACCAGGTTGGCTTGCTGTTCTTCCATCCACTAGAGATGCGTGAGACTGGATTAATCGTGGGGCGAATGTTTTAATTACTTACATCCCAGTTCTGCCCCTGGTATGCGAAACCATCTCCTTGGTAAAACAAACTAGTACATCCGTCACTAAACTGCCCAAAAGCAATTTCCGTCCTAACATTGAGGGCAATAATATCAATTAAATCTCGATTTGAGCCGTCTGCAACACCTATTGAGAGTCAGTATCCTGACCCACAGGCTTGGCCAAACTGAAAGTGTGCAAACCTTGAAGCTCTTCGTAATATCGCGGCCATTTGCTCTTGATCGCACTGTCAAAATCGCTGGCAAGTTCTCGGACCTGTGGCCATTCTAGTTTGCTCTTCTTTGCGAACAGCTTTGCATAGAAAGAGATGGTACGTTCGATCTCAGGAGTTGCGTTACTTCCGTGAGTATGTCCAATCTGCGACTCGTGTCAGTTCTCGGATAGAACATTTCTCAAAAAAAAGGTCGCTACTTGATAGGGAGTGCCAGAGCAATCGATTTGTTTAATTGCCATTGTGATAAAAATTTGTAATCCGATGGCCGAGGTGAAAAGGGTAGTCTTTCTGCAACTGACTTTATGTATATTGTTGGTAATTTACCTAGGTAGACCATCGAACGCAGTGCCGAGAGAAAATAGCTTGTATGTATCAATTCCAGATGTCCTTACCAAAATGGTTGAAACCTACGGACTCATGTGATCGCACCAGTTGAGTCATGCTACTAACGTTCCTATCTCCAAATTGCGAGGCCAATGCTATTGCGTCCCCGCATCTTCCCGTATCAGCGTTCAACTCCGCTTTTCTCCACGCACCAACGGAGATAAGCGCAGCGTTGATAGAAGGTAGAATGAGAGATGACGACGAGCTTCCAGCTAAAGTCTCATGGGAATTTCCGAAATAGCTTGTGATAAAGTCTTCTTTCTCTTCTCTCATTGAATACGTTCACCAAATATCATTATCATAGCCCCAAAGATTTTCAAAATGGTCAAACGCGTCCTCGTTTGCTACGGAATTGATGTGGATGCAGCCAGCGGCTGGTACTTTCTCTCTAGAGACAGTAGATCTTTGAGCTTTATTCACTGACAAATTCCAGGCTGAATACCTGCTCTGGGACTCCTGCTGGTCCGACCGATGTGTCTCGTGGCATATTCGGGGCGACTGTTGGGATCGATCGTCTTCTTAAGCTATGGGACAAGTACGGAATCAAGACAACGTGGTTCATTCCTGCGCATTCGCTGGAATCTTTCACTTCGCAGATTGCAAAGGTTCGCAATGCTGGACACGAAATGTGAGTAACGTTATAAGACCACTGAAAGCTTCACACTGGGACTAAGAATCACCATACGAAATAGTGGACTGCACGGCTATTGCCATGAATTCGTCGCTACCCTGAACGAAACACAACAGCGAGACGTGATGGCAAAATCCATCGAGGTTCTCACCAAGTTTCTAGGGAAAAAGCCTCGAGGTTGGACAGCACCGGCTTGGGACACATCGAAGGACACAATCAAAATCTTGGAGGAATTTGGAATTGTAACAAAATCTTCATGTCATTGTGCAGATGGATAACTAACTGCCTACTGACGATAGGAATACGATCACTCATTCATGCACCACGATTGCCAATTATACTACGTTCCCGATGGATCGGAGGAATACAAAGAGACAAATGTCAAGCAAGACGCTTCGACCTGGATGACACCAATGTCCAGACTCAAAGCGAGCAAAGTGGTAGAAGTTCCAGCCAACTGGCACCTTGACGATTGGCCTCCATTCGTTGTCAACCACAAGAGCCCAGGGTCCCAGGGCTATGTTGACCCGGATGTCATTGAGAAGCTTTGGAAAAAGCAATTCGACTTCTTCTACCGCGAATATGACACTTTTGTCTTTCCAATGACCATCCATCCACAAGTAAGTGGTAAACCGCAAGTGATGTTGATGCACGAGAACCTTATCAACTATATAAACACACACCCGGGTGTAGAGTGGGTGACCATGGAGCAGATGGTTGATGAATTCAAGTCCGGAAGGATGCCTGGGGCAACGATCGAGGCTGGAATTTAGCCTTGGAAAAACACCGGTTTAGTAGTCGTGCTTAGAACCAACATGAAGTTCCTAATAAGATCAGTATTTTTTTTCTAACTTGAAATAAGCGAAAAAAAAGAGACGAAAAAGTACATGATTACCGTGTTGCTAGCTATAACATAACACTACGCCTCCTCATTCGTCTTACCTGTCATTTGTGTTACCTGGCAATCAATCAAGAGTGAACACAACCGGGACCTACTAGATACCATTCGGCATCAAATGCACCCCCTTTAAAAATACCCACATCTCTAAAAATAAAATCCGGGGTTGGCGTTGAGTGGAAAGCTGCGGGGTGACGGAGATAGGCGCAATCTAGTATCTCGGAGGAAATGCCGTTTTATCTACGGAGTAATAGTGGATACCAGGTTATCGCGATGCTGCTACGCGTCAACGCAGTGTCTTAACTGAGCGTACTTTATTGAGATCATTATCTCATTTCTCACCGGGACGAAATCGAATAAACTCGTTAACCATACCAACATCACCATAATCATGCTTCACATACGTGCTTTACCATGTACAAGCCGGCATCATGTAAGATCAGTTGCTCGTGTGGCATCTGGTGCATGCACTTCACGACTCTGTTTCCAGCGTCAAACCCGACCTCATTCAACCAAGCCAATGGCGACGATTTCTGATACTATGCGAGAGGACAGGCGAAGCTACAAGTCTCGACACGTACGCGATATGATGTCGCTCGAGGATAAGGTGACAGTGATAACCGGTATGTGGCATTCCTATTGCAAATACGTAGCCAATAGACGTTGAACATTCCAGGTGCCGCTCGCGGAATTGGCCTCTCCATGGCCCGAGGTGCGGCGGAATTGGGAAGTAATATCGCGGTTCTTGACACTCTGGAAGAGCCACACCAAGATTTGTTGAACTTAGATAAGGAGTTGGGTATTCGCGTGAGATACTATAGGTGAGTAGATAGCATTGGGGTGGTTAGGGTTAGTGATTCTAACCAAGCTCCCAGGACGGATGTCACCAAGTTTGATCAATTGTCAGACACGTTTACCCAGGTCAATCGAGATTTCGATGGCATTGATAACTGGTAAGACTTGTTTTCGACCGCTGTATGATGTCAACACATTGATAACAGCGTTAATCCAGTATTTCCTGTGCGGGGATTGTCGTCGACAAACCCTTTCTCGAACATGAATGGGAGGAAAGTGCTCGGATACTAAACGTTAATGTAGAATCCCCTTTATTTCTTCTTTAAGAGCTTGTCTACTAATGCGTTAGAGTTATATAGGTATTGGGTTCCCTATTCACTGCGCAGCTCGCGGCCAAGAGTATGCGCGAACAAAACAGAGGTGGTAGCATCGTGCTAATTGCCTCATCTGCCGCACATGGTCCCACGCCGTCTCGTTGCATGGCGGTCTACTCTGCATCAAAGGGAGCTATTAAAACGGCTGTTCAGTCCCTGGCTGTAGAGTTCGCACCTCTTGGGATACGCGTCAACTCTGTGTCCCCTGGCTTCATAAGCACCGAGATGGTCTTCGAGACAGCCGCGAAGAATCCGGAACTTTGGAAGACGGTGAATGGAATCCCTTTGATGGGGCGTATTGGATATCGAGGTGATTTGAAGGGGGTTGTTGGGTATCTTTTGAGCGACGCCTCAGCGTATACTACAGGCACGGATATTTTGGTAGATGGGGGATTAAATTGTGGTCGATACTCAAGATAGAGGCACATGCAGAGCTATCCTAGAATGCCGTGGATAATCAATATATCATACATTGTTGTTCTAGAGTGACGAACATATAACGAGGGCGTGCAGATACCTGGCAGAGTATATCATAAAACAGGAATTTTCGATAATACTGGTAAATTTAAACAAACTTTCAGAAAAGAATCTGTGTAAGGAACAGCAGTCCAATCACCGTATCACAGCAGAAGCCTGACAGCCAATAAGCGGAATTCTATCTATCTCGAAATCGCGTATCAGAATCCTAATCGCACAACCCCACTGTACTTGTTGAATAAAAATCTGCTGATTGGTGAAATCACATCAACGGAGCTACGCGCACAACCAGCGGAGATAGGCGCCTCATACTCAGCAAGTATCCACTCACGGAGCTGAGCGCAGCTGCTATCAATAGTGGGTCTATGGCATCGTGAACTCGACTCGTGTATCAGAATTCAATATGCTCCACTGATGATTGTAATGAAGCTTTGTCGGCGCTACATATATACCATAGATTATCTGCCCATGGGACCGAAGGTCTTTTGGTGCAGTGATCCAATAAGCTCTATACGAACACTGTCGTTGAGTTGTTGGGATTGACCTTGGTTTTTCCTTGCTCGCAAGATGAAGAAGTACTATGAAACGAGTGTTAAACTCCCCTTCCTGCCTGAATTGCGTTTGAATTCACCATATTGGCAAAAGTAAGTCGCCCTGCTGTTGACTGTTGATAAAGTGTGGTCTTTCTCTAACGAAGGCAAAAAAGTGTTCTAATTGGAATCCTGGTTGGTCTCACCGCGGGCCTTTACGTCTCATTGAACCTCCTCGGTGCTGGAGGTGGCAAGCCCAATTCGGCACAAGAAGTCCAGGTAGTCAATGCGACTTTATGTACTGTATGGTTTTTCTCTGCTTCATTCGGAGGCTCAGTATTAAATGCAGTTGGTCCTGCAATAACTGCATGCATCGGTGTAGTAGGTTATATCATTTATGTGGGAAGTCTCATGTATTTTGATCACACTGGCAAAGAAGGGTTTCCAATCTTTGCTGGCGTCTGCATCGGTATATCGGCGGGTATGATTTTTGTCACTATGGGATCCATTGCCATGTCGTATTCCGAAGAGCAGGATCGGGGGACTTTTATCACAGTCTCGGTCAACCTTCAGGCTGTTGGGTCCGTAGTGGGTGGTATTATTCCTTTACTTATCAACCGAAATTCGGTAAGTAACTCGTCGAAGAATCCTTTCATATTGCTATCTCTAACTAATTTTATAAGTCCGAGGAAGCTGGCGTTCCACCCGCCGTATACATCGTTTTCATGGTCATGATGGGAGTCGGCGCTGTTGCTTCTTTCCTCCTTATGCCGCCGTCTCGTGTTCTTCGAGATGACGGAACTCCCGTGGCGATGATAAAAGCCCGCGGACTTGTCGAGGAATTGAAATCAAATCTCGAGATCTTCCGTGATTGGAAACTTCTCATAATGGTCAGATAGCTGCCCCATCTTCTTCCTAATGCAACTGGCTAACTTTGAACGATAGATTCCCGCCTTCCTGCCTGCTGAAACTTTTCTGGTCTATGGTGGCTCCGTGAACGCATATCGCAACGATTTGCGGACTCGATGTCTGCTTTCTTTCATTGCGGTGGTTATGCAGATACCCTGTGGGTACGGACTTCAATGCATCTTTGACAATAAGAAATGGAAACGTCGCACTCGTGCATTGCTTGGATTAACTGTTGTCGGAGTCCCCCTCATGGCTGCCTGGATATGGGAAATCATTCGTGTGAGGAACTATGACCGCTCCAATCCACCCACCAAGGGACTTGACTGGACGGAGTCGGAGTTTGCGCCAATCTTCGTCTTGTTCATGATGAACTGGATCGCAAGTTCCTTGTGGCAGTATGTTATATTATACTTCCTGGGTACCCTGACGAATTCTCCTCGTAAATCCGCAAACTACGCTGTAAGTGAAGGTATTGCTCTCAATTTTTGAATAACATGCTAACCACATGAGCAGGGTGTTTTCCGAGGCTTCCTAGGAGCGGGCGAAGCCATTTGTTTCGGGGTAGACTCAACCAAAGTACCGTTCATGAAGGAAGCAGCCGTTATCTTCACCTTTTACGCTGCAGGTGTTCTGATTTTTGCGTACCTCGCACTCTTCCACATCACAGAAACAGAGTATTTCACAGGTGAAGAGGGAGTCGTTGTTCCAAAACATGTTCTTCAGGAACATGCCCAAGATGTCAAAGGAAACGAAGAGGGCCCTCCGAGTTTGCAAGAAGGTGACGAGAAAGCTAACCCGTGAATGCGGAAAGGAACTTGAATTGGACTTAGTTTAGTGGACTCTGACTCATCGACAGATAGCTGCAAATAGGATAGATGAATAATCAATATGTCGTCTATATTAAGTGTGCCCGAGCTTCATAAAATTGGACTTTCTTTTCTCCAGTAGACAGAAAGGCGTAATCCGTGGGTTAGGTGATTCCGAAATCAAATTCGAATTCCCAGTCAGATGGAATGGCGAATGGAAGTCCACCAATATCTTGAGTGTTAAACACATCATGGGGGAATAGCGACTGAAAGTCCATAAGCTCATCAGAGTATAACAACGGTTCTGCGGTATTTCCACTATGATGAACGAGAGATGCAGTAGACGTATATCCATTTGAAGCGGCCCTTGCCTCGTTCAGCGCAAAATCAATATACTTGCATTTGACCGGTACCATGAGCCTCTCAAATTCTTCGAAACAACGAGAAGCAGCCGGCCAACGCTCCGCTATTGCTGTGAATGACCTTGAAAAACTAGAGATAAAATCCTCAATCTCATCCACAGTATATTGAAGACAGATGGACGCCTTGCAGCGCTCCAGAGACTGAAGAAACACAATAGCGGCGGAGAATGTATGGTAGCACGGGTGGAAAACGTATTTGCTGTTTCCAAAGCCCAGGTTTGATTGAGAGTGATACCCTTTTGCAACATCGACTCCCGCCACGAAGGCTTTGAGAAGACTTTCGTCCGATGGCACTTTCACCCGAGGAGAAGGTCTAAATAAACTCACAATCACATATGCGTGTGCAATACTTGCATATAATCTCATTTCCTCTGAAGTCGGATCTCCGTTATTGCGATCCACAAACCCTAAGAATTCAGCACGCCAAGTATCGATAGCATTCTCCATTCTCTGTGTCCACAGATCCAACGAAGAGGTTCTGTCAATTTCTCCATTATGGAAGAGGACCGATATCACTTCTGCTTCAATCTGACGGTATTTCCATATCCATACGGCAAATGACTTTGTCGCTGGTGCACTGGTGTCAATTCCAGTAGCGGAAATGGCACCATCTTCGACTTCCGACGGGAATGACGTGTTGATGTGCTTTGTGAGAAAACATGTTGGCCTTAGCAGTGCTGCTGATGTGGCAATTTCCATTTCATATGCACACCAGAAAACTCGCCTTCTCATGTCGATTGTGAGTGGGTTTTCGTTCTTCAAATCATTGGAACTCTCCTGGTGCAGCCCCAGGTCTATACAAATTTGGGTGGAGAATCCAGACAGCAACCATACATCTGCGACGCTGGGATTTAAAAAAGCGTATTCGCACAAGAGGAGGATAGCCTGTAGCCCTTTAAGATCGTTTGTGTAAACAGCTTGGGTATGTTGCATTGCAGTTTTGAGTAGGCCCATCGCAATCGAGTTGGCATGAAGTTGCTGCGTTCGGGCTGCTGTTGTTAAAGATATCGCCATGATAAGGCTCACGACATATGTCTCATAAGGCGTAGAAAGAGATCCGGGCTTCAGGCCGTGGATTGGATGGTGATAAACAGAATCAAAGTATTGTACGATATCGGGCAGGTAGAATATTGGATTCTGGATGACCACCCTCTTCACATAATTCTCGAAGAGAAATTCTGCTACTGAGATGGGGATATCAGCTAGTAGAGTGCTTCCAGCTTCTGAATCCAGGAGGGTTGTTTGATGTTTCTCAGTAAGCTCTACTGCCCCAGGAAGTGAAGCCGATGGCGGTCTTGTTCCAGCAACGGCACAGCGCAATAATGGGTTGGAGGAAGTGAGACCCAGAAATAAAGGGGTGCAGTCCTTCATAACTTGGTCGACGAGAAAGTGGTTGGCTGATTCTAGCTCATCGAGCTTTTTTCCCGACTCCTCTCTATTTGCCAGCTCGTTCTCGAGAAATTGGACAATTGACCTTGGGGCAGACGCCTGATTCGACGCGGAGAGAGCAACGCATGCAACCCCAGCACGGCTACATTTGGAGCAACTTGGAGAGGCTCCATCACACTGCATATACATATTTGTGAGCTCTCGCTTCCATATGAAAGGCTATGCGGGGTTAATTACCACAATCTTCCTCGATCGGCATCTTGCACAAGCGACTACTCTGCGCCGAACGCGGTTGGTACTCATGCTTCATGTGCAGTTTATGGTGATGTTGATTAAGAAAAGATAGAGGTGGGGGAAGAAGTTTACCTTTCTTGAATCAGTGGGTCAACCATGGTTTCAAATTCAACCAAGCCTAAAGCGCCCAAGTTCTAACGTACATGTCAGATATTATGGTAATCCGATTGGCTAGCGCCCGCAGACCAGTTATCAGTTGATATAAAAACATATATAAACGATAAGGATCTACAATCGTTTTTAGAAGAATAATTCTTTTAGTAAACGAAGTATATAAGTGTTTTACTTGATATATAAGAATGAAAATTGTTGTTTTTGTTGTTAGACTGGTAGGTACAATCATGGACTGTCAAACAGGGCAAACAGGGCAAACACATGCAAATAAGGGTAAAAGGGCAAGAACCAAGTAACCAAAGACCATCAAAAGGTGCACCAATGTCAAATTCGTCAACCCAACATTGAAGGACACACTTCCTTGATTCCGTCAAGTTCTCGTTCAAAATCCCCCCCACAGTCTCGTTCCTCTAGGGGGGCACCATCATCTTCCGCTTCCTGCCCTCGCCAGTCGAAATTTTCCGGCGAGGGCATCCGGTGCAAATAAGGTCCGAAGGACGGTTCCTTCACACCGAGCCACTCTTCAAGTACCTCAATCAGCTGACCCTTAACAATTTGTTGAAAAAAATTTAGTATGTGGTACTCCAGACGGGCCCATGGAAGATCATCCACATTGTACTTTTTACGCAGCCGAACCTCGTCTTCGATTGCCGGAATGACTGCCTTTATGAGGGCTTTCATGTCTGTCGGGCTTGGTTTGGTTTTTGGGTGGTGAAAACTTCTTGTCCACTCATCGATGGTTTGATGACGAAGGTGTGACTGTGCGTCATTGTTCTTTGTGCGAGCCTCCAGGGAACTTTCCCGGGCTAGGTCGAACTCTCTATACGTATGCATTACCCACAGTAGTATTCCTGTGTAAGCGTGGACGACATCTATCATCTACTATGAATCTTCGGATGGTACCCCGGATGTATCCAAATTAACCACGAGTTTTTGGATGGCCGACACTCTCTGTCGGATTACTGGGGGGAAATCCCCAAGGTGTTCCTCTAAATAAAGTTTAGGACTCATGTTGCCCTTCGTTGGATGTCTTCGTTTCTGCTTTGGGTGTTGTATCTGATGTCAGTTATTTCTTTTGTCAAACATCTTTCTCCCTAGATTCTTTTATCCTATTGTACTCACATTGTGTGTATGTGTGTGTGTGTGTGTGTGTTTCCAAATATCTCTACAAAGAAAGATACTAAAAAGAAATATACAAGTCGTAGAGACTTTTGCCTCTTTTTTATACCCCAATTTTGATGAAATCGAGTCATATCGTTGTTCGAGTCATACTGGTTACATGTCTCACAAATTGCGTCAATATATTGATAATATATTGACAAAAGACTCATATTCAGTGACTCGGATGGGTGCGTGATTCTAGACAGGGCTATGTTATATATATATATGAGTCACTTTTGAAGTATTTCATGTGAATTATCAGGTGGTGAGTTTGTCTGAAACACTGTGACTCCGGCGGTACGGATATTGATTGAATTCATCTGGTCATGGAGAATGATTTGGAATATTTGCCACAGGGAATGACTTCAGCAATTAAGACATACGCTGGATTTCCAGTCATAAAGAATGGTCTGGATCATCTAGGCATAAAGAATGACCTGGGTTGACACCTTTAAAAATCAAATTTTATAACTCCTTGCTAGGCGGTACAAATATTTATTGTCCTATAATAAACCTAGAATGATGTGCTTATTGTTTTTAGACACTGTCTGACTGAATTTTAGCACACTAGTCTGTTATAGATATTGATTTTTGTGTTGTCATCAATAATTATTTGCACAACTAGGGGCAATGAATTACAGCAGTGTATACGGATTAGATACATTCCCTTTTGCAAGAGGGTAATGGTGCTCGTACCTGACGCGACTACATGCCTGTATCGATCGATACATAGGTGCTTTTCACATCAAGTGGTATACTCGCCAGACTCACCTCTCTATTATTGCATTTTTATTACTACCAGTTGACATATGGTAAAGAATATATTACAAGGAGTTTAAGATGACTGTCCATTCAAAATGTATTCATAAATTCGAAGATGGGAAACCAACAAGCTCATTTTGGAAAAACTTCTATCTTGATTTAATTGAGTAGTCGGATGTCTATTGGGAGTTTCACAATATCACAACCAACGTTTGGTATGGGCGTGGCGTTGAATAATGTCATGATCAATTACAGTGCTGCTGAACACCCGTCGTCGTTAAACACATCAATTGATGTAGTCCTCATTAGGCCGTCGACCCAAATGTAGAGAAAGAAGCTTCGTACTTGGATGCTTCCTCCTCAATGAGCGATGCATGTTGGGCACTACGAACGGTGGCCTTGACAGGAAATGGCTCATTTATAGTTTGGTGATTGAGGTTGTTGTCGTCGATAGGCCCGCGCTAAATATCTCGTATGTTAGTGACTCATCATTCAGGCCCAAGATGAACAATAAAAGACGAAAGGTCAACGAACCGGGCTCAATTCAAAACAATAAATCAAACGAGCGAATGCAATGAACAGAGCTTGCTCTCCTACCTTCCAGCCGACGCAAATTCGACGACCCCCTCCAAAACCCCAGAAGTTATTGGTCGTCCTGGCTTCGTCGCCGTCAATCCATCTCTCTGGCTTGAATTCATGAGCATTGTCAAACTCGTTCGACAGTGCGATTGAGTTAATCAGGAGATTTGTGCCGGCAGGGATAAAATGCCCATCAAACTCAAGATTCTCAGTGAGTTGGTGTGGTGGAACGATGGGGACAGTCGGTCGCCAACGTAGAGCTTCTTTGACCATAGCGGCTATGTAAGGCATTTCCGACAAATCAGACATCTGGGGAAGCCTAAGAGAGTCATCATCCGTGCAGACTCGATCAATTTCTTCGCGTGCCCGAGCCTGGGCCTCCGGATGCGTAATCATAGCCATTATGAACGTGTTTATCGTCATGCGTGTGTTGTCACCACCGGCTGCCATGACAGACGTAGCCAAATACATTGCCTCTTAATTATCACCCGAGTACCTGGTATCCGGATGGAGAAGAACGTCACGGACGAACGAGGGCGGAGCGGAGCCACTGGTCACGGCGGCTTTGATGGGATACCACCATCTTTGGAAGACATCGCGATGGAACGAGCCCATCCGAGCCCAGAAACGCCGCCAAGGCTGTAGGAAATGGGGGACCTCGCTCAATGCCGGAAAAAAATCCACGTAACTACGGTTAATGGTTGTGACAAACTCGATCGTCACCCTTTGATAATCATCGAGCTCCGCTTTGGTCTTGTTCAAGGGGTAGCCCATGACAATCCTATAAAGCACGGATGTGGCATATCGAAAGTTGTGGGAATACCAAAGGTTGGGGTCTCGAAGATATCGGCGAAGCATGTCTACGCTCTCCAGCTCTTGCATACCGGCATATACCTTGAGACTCGAGCCGCTGAGCAACTGATGCATAACGCGGCGTCCCTCTCGCCATTCCTCTTCTTGTCTTATCACTGTGCGCTTTCCATTGCTCACAATCTCACTTGCGATGGGCATATAGGGCCTCTCATTGGTAATCTTACCCCGCTTGGCGATAAGTTCCGAGACCACGCGATCCGAGTTTAGCACAAGCCATGTCTGGGATCCCATATGAAGTGTCACCAACTCACCATACGGGATCAAGGAGCCAAGCTGCCGGATATTTAGGTAAGTATGCGTTCTTGTGTTCATCACGTTTTACACTCACCTAGTTATTGAAAGCAAGGGCTCCGCGGCGGGCGTCCACCATCTGTCGCAAGTTTCCCAAGACTGGTAGGCCTGGTGGCCCCGGTGGCATAGACCATTGCTTTGTGCCTCCCGATCCTTTCAAGTCTCTAGGTTTCAAAACGTGGAGGAGTCCGAGGCAGCTGCAGCATAAAAAGATAAATAATCCCCAATAGGGGTAGTAGGAGCTTTCGATCGGGTACATGATGGCAGCCAAGAGGTAGGCATTGGATGAAATGGTGTTGGGGGTTCTTTTGATTTCCAGGATTTCGAGAAGAAACATATGAGATATAGTCTGCGCAAGGACAACAAGTTGGAGGGGGTGGCAGGGGTGTCATCCTCAGTCAGCAGGGCCAAGATCCCTACCCTATTCGCTTACATTCTCAGTACCGTGCGTAACCGTATTATTACAAAGTTAGCTCTCACGGATAATGTACTGGGCAACTTTTTTGCACCCTTCTCAAGTACCTTATTGGGAATCTAAACTAAGCAGGGTATGAATTTTGGCATGGGCCGTTTATCCCCACACTGGCGTATAGCTTGATTGGCGTAAATAAGACCCTCTGCAGGGATATAGTTGTTCAAATATTATTTTAGAGCGGCATTTATCAAAAGTGGATATGTTTTCATTTGGAGATTACCTAAGATTCAACAGTTTATCATGTTCAAAATCACGTCGACATCATCATGTACAGATGGTATTTGTTGATTTTCCGCAGGGGTGCAGAGAAGGAGCACGTTAATAATTCATGCCTCTTATTGGTTTGTTCATTTGAAACACCTCTTACGAAGGGAATGGTAATTGGACAAAGACACCTGGCTGTTAAATGAAGCAAGGAGTAATTCATGTTACTTCCTAAAGAGAATGTATGATCCTCGCCTGGTTTTGCAACGGACTACTCTTAAAATTGCCCCAATATATCTATATAGCCGGACATAATGTAATACTCTACCGAGGCCCCGTCCACGCCTTACTCTCCCATCTCAGCGTGTCAATGTCATTGGGCCCATAAAGCAAGATCCTCGAACCCTTAATCTCGTCCCGGGCCAGCACGCCCTCATAGACGCGCGCAAAGTCGCTGGCTTTTACGGCGCCCATCTTAGCAGCCGGCTCCTTGACAGCGTCCTCATCGACAATGACGAGGAAGGCCAGGTACATCTCGTTAAAACGAAGATTTGTTTCGCGGTTTTCTAGCTCTGCAGCCACACCCAGCGAGAATAGCGCGCCCTGCGTCATGGCGGGCGCAGGCCACCAGCCAGCGTCTCCTATCGCGCCCGTGATGAGCGTGAAGGTTGTCGGGTTGGACTGGGAGATCAAGTAGGGAACAGTGGCTCGGTAGGCGACTACGCAGTTTAGTGGCTAGAACGGCTCCAGGGAGGACATAAAGGGGGGGTTACAGTAATTTGCGTCGAAATTGACGGCAAAATTCTCGCGCAGCTCCTCTATGCTGAGGTCCTTCAGCGGCGTGGCAGTTTTCAGTCCACCAACTGGACTCGTCATGTCAGCCTCTCGCTCATGAAGCACGCTCCATATACTCACCCGCCGAATACACGTGCTGAAATGCCGGTAGTTCGCCGTTCTTCACCTTGTCCACGATACCCTGCACACCGTTTTCGGAAACGACGTCGGCCTCGATGGTCGTGATTCCGTCGTGGGTCCCGGCATGGTGGAATAGCCTCTCGGCAGCAGCCGCGTTGCGGACCACGGCCAGCACGTTCCGCTTAGAGCGCAGCGCGCCAATGACGGCAGAGACGCCGATGTGGCCCGTAGCGCCGACGACGAGGACGGTTTCCGTCATTTCTTTTGGTGATAGTGGAATTGGATGATTCTTGCCTTGTTAAATCTATAGCTTTTTCAGTACTTGGTCACACTTCAGCCAGGTGCTCAGAACTAGGCACTTTTTAAAGAAGTAGTATGGTCGGTGGGGCGGCTTGCGTTCCAAGGAAGGTACGAGAACAGTGTAGATAGAATTGTGCATCACAAGCACGCGAGAAGGGCGGTGTACAGATCTGTACACCAAGCAACTGCTGGAAAGCCGCCTAGCGCTCTGACCTGCATTGCCGCACCCACGGGCCGTCTTCCCGAGCCCCAGTTGCCCCGCGGCGATTTTACACTCTCACCTGCATGGGCGGGACCCACCCTTGCACGTGCGAATCGTTCCCGGCGCTAGTGATGCGGGGTGGGTTCAGTGGGTCCACCTCTGCCGAATGGCGTGACCGCGTACGGAGTAAATGCGGCTGAACTGTTGTCGAGTTAATACAAGAGGCCTCGGCCGTGGAGAAAAAACGACATGACGTGAGCAGCAATCCATAGTTATGATTGCAGGCATGAACAGCCAGAGATGCCAACCGCGCCTGTAATATTTTTTTATGAAACATCCGAGCAGGGTCAATGTCCTGTGATCTGGATTCGTGTCAACTAGTTCGTACAACATTGTGTTATACTCTATTCATCCCGCCTTATTACGAATACACAATTGACAAGTTTGGAATTGTCGTGTGACTTGCCACATTTACCACTCGAGTGCTTTAAAGTACATCGGACTTTTTATTATCAATCGATATGGATGCTGTGTGTAATTTATATACAACTCAGGTATACCTGGCCACAAGGAAAGTCTCATAACATTGAAGCAATTCAAGTACCTGTGGTCATTGACTGCTTGTAAAGAGTCTTGGCTATATGACTAATTCTCTGATCACTTTTGCGGTGAATTAATGATAGCCCCATCTTCGAAGTACGTTGTATCATAACCGATATGGATGGCAGACCTAGAATTATCAAGCCATTCATCCTGGTCGGCGAGGACTGTTCCAAACCATTCCGGGTCCGAGGAAAGTTCCCCGATGCTCTTCAAGTCGTAGAGCCAATGCTCCATCACGATATCGCAGTCGCTCACCTTCCAGCCAGGACGCACCTGATCCACCAGGCCCTGGAAGGCTGCGCTGACTTGGTGATCTGTCTTGTGCTGATAACCACATCCTCTCAGCAAATTATCCTAGGAAATCAATAAATTGGATAGCAACTTACAACAGAGTATTTCAAAATACCGTGCCTCTTCATGACTGGAATCGCCTTAGGCAAAACCACGTTGGTGAACCAATCCGTAAAGGCTTCCTCAGATACACCATCTTTTGCGGTAATGTTCAATTGTGTACTTGAGAGGCTGGCCTGTTGTGGTCTTGAAAGCAGACGATGTTTCCGCCATCTTAACTGAGAGTGATCTTGAAAGGCTAGTCTTCCTTCTCGCTGTGGTTCGCGGGGATCTAGCCGTTTAAAAAAGGTCCATGGCGTCAGGGGCGAAACGAGGCAGGCAGATGTTTTGACCTAGCAGTATAACAACCCCGCAACGCACTCCGTGTGTTGGAACTCGTCACTCTGGCCAGTTCCAGCCTGGATTATCGTTCGGCAAGATCTTTCGCAATTTTGCCAACTTCATGACAGCATACCAAGTACACAAGGGTGGGGCGGATGGGTGGATACTTGGTCCGTGCAGGAGCTTACTCGGCTGCCTGGCTTAACATCCGATACCGCATCAATTCGTCCATTATTATCGTGATACGGGCCCGGACCAACTGGTCCGTTCCGTCAACCCCTAAAGAAAACGCATGGGTTACGTCAAGTGACATTCAAGGCAACTTTGCACACGCGTTGCATGATGAGATAAACTAGTCTGGTTGATTAGCAACAAACAATGACTTCTATTGCATTCTATTATTAATTCTTATTAAGCACCCCGCACATGATTCTGATATATATTGGTCGAGTCTGCTAACCCAGATTACATATAGTTACTTATACGGCGTATTCCACTCAACTAAACATAATCACTCAAAATGTCTGTGTACGTTATTACTGGCGTCTCCAAGGGAATTGGTGTAAGTTTGCCTTGCGCCCTGTTTCGCATGATTCTTGCCTAATGCAACCTAGTTCGGGTTCCTTAAGAACATCTCGGAAGACCCGGCAAACTTGGTCGTCGGTCTGGTCCGCAACAAGGCTGGCACCGAGAAAAAGGTGGCCGAAGAGCTGGGCAACCGTCCCAATGTCCACATCCTTCATGGAGACCTTACCAACTACGCCAGCTTGAAGCAAGCCGCTGCCGAGACTGCCACGATTGTTGGCGACCGTGGCATCGACTACCTGGTTGCCAATGGCGCGTTCCCGTCCCAATTCGACGCCTATCACCCCATCGGCGCCTTGTAGGTTTATTTTTATTAGGCTTCTATCCATGGTGGCCTGTGGCTAACGCTTTGTGTTCAAAAGGGGCGACAAACCCGAGGAGCTGGAGGAGGTTTCATCGAAGCTATTCAAGACTAATGTCGTTGGCAACATCCACTTCTTCAACCTTTTCGTTCCTCTTGTCCTGAAGGGCAAGGTCAAGAAGGTCATCGCCATTTCCAGCGGTCATGGTGATCTGGACTGGATCAACAACAACGAGATTGAGGTATCTTCTTTGTACGCTGCGTCCAAGGCGGCCTTGAACGTCATTGTGGCCAAGTTCAACACGCAGTACAAAAAGGACGGTGTGCTATTCTTTAGTATCAGCCCGGGAGCCGTGGAGGTGGGACACTTTGACAATCGTACGTATTCCTCTGCCTTCGAGATTGAAGTATTTGGAAATTTCACTCATCTATACCCACAGCCACCCCAGAACAGATCCAGGGATTGACGGCAGTTATGGGCAAGATTCAAGCCTACGCACCCCACTTCAAGGGCGCAGTCCCTGTAGACGAAGCCATCGCAACTGTGCGTGGGCTCTGGGAGAGGGCTACCATCGAGACTGGTTATGCTGGTGCGTTTGTTTCGCAATTTGGAAACAAGCAGTGGATATAAACTCGGGGCCTGGGTCCATTATACTAGATACACTTGTTGATGTACGTGTTCGCGGTACGTACATCCAAGACACCAAGTTAGATGTCAATAAAGTCAATAAATTGAATTTCGACTTTGTGTTGATGTAGTTGATGTGACCGGGTGCACCAAGCTTTGATTTGAATGGAAAGTCCAATTGTTTAGTCCATGGTATTTCATTTCTTGTATTTCTTCACTGTGAAGCGATCAAGATGTGGAGGGCTCGCGTATATAAGCACTTCTCGTGCCAGCCCAACACACGATTTTTTCATGTCACCGAGGGGTTGCTAGAAGGGTGGGTCCATCAATAGACGACATGAAGCGGGCCGTCTCTACTACGGTATTAGGAGGACCGTACGCTCAGCGGTAGCCTCGGCTCTGAATATAGTAAATACTTTTCGTCCCCACCCTCTTGAATCGTACGGTGCCATAGCCATCCTGCTTCTATGCGCGAATGCCCACACTGGACTAAGACGTGTGCATCCACGCCACCTTCCATCCGCTCAAAAGGACGTCAATGGAGACTTTGTTACTAAAATATCTCAATACATGTTTTATGCCAAGTCTAGTATATACGCGCAGCGAATTGGATGTCCGCGTTAGCGAGTTAGTGCGCCCTACAAGGTACATGCCTAGAACCTGTCAAGGCTGTCAGTGGAAATCTTATCGCGATCTGAGAGTGAACAAGGTTCGGTCTAGCCCGACGGGATGGATCACGCCATTCCCGCCCCGGAGCTTGTTTGATGCAGTGTAACGCTGAATCTGAAGAAAGGGCAAGTTTAGAATGGGGTCGTGGGTACACTACTATCTTGAGTTTAACTTGGACCCTGACCAATGTCAACTTTATAGCTATAATGCCCTATGTTAATTAAGGGTTTCAGAATACGCGAACTTTAGTTTATCTTAAAATTTAAGAAACGGCAAGTTGAAAATTAAGACGCCCGCATTAGTGGTTCGCTTAAGGGTACCCCGGGTTTAGTTCATGCGCCCGCATTAAAACAAGATTAACAAGGAAAGAAGGTTTTTACGCTGCAGACTTATTCTCCACTGCATCAAGCAGCCCGTGGCGTGGAGTGGAGTCTGTGGACCCTCGTTCCCCAGCTTTAAATTTCGGTTCTTTCCAAATAGGGTATGGAATTCGAAGTTTGTACGGATACGAAACACCCCTGTAAACTTAACTAAACTAACCACCCCAATGTTGATTATACGATGGTCTTGCTTATGGCACGCTATGCGCAATTCATATGGAAATTGAAGGGAAAATCGACGCGGTATTTTTACAAAAGTTAATATTCTAAAAATCATTAACTGCGAGGCTCGCCTTAAGGTTTTTGTCTTGTTATTCTTGATACTAAATGTATATGGTCTTGTGGTGGGATAAATTTATTTTGCCAATTTGTCGCGTAATAAATCATATGATACCAGGTGATATGTGTTACTTGCAAATAGAGATTGTATCTTAATTACATACTTAACCGGGTTTTGGACTGCTGACCGAGATTGCCAGGCCATCCTGCTCTAGTAAAAAACATATCAAACATGTTTCTTCCAAGATCTTTCGCACCAATCCCAAAATTCCGTAGCTTTATCCCCCGAAACAGCCTTCACAACATCCGCCCTCGGTGGAAGCTTGATCTTCCCAAACGGCCAGATATACGCTCCATTGGTTCCCTCGTTCACATCCGACGAGAAGCCGGCGTACAGGATAGTACATGCGCCATACTCAACAGGATACAGGAACAACACCCGGAAGATTGCATGCAGAAACCGACCAAATGCTTCAAATATGGTGGTATTGAGATTCCCGGGGTTTTGGCACACACTTATAATGCCATCCTTCCCCCATCTCTTAGCTCCCTCTACCGTAAGAAACCAGTTGCCTGCCTTGGCTGCAGCATAGTCTGACATCTCAACAGCTGTCGTCGGTTTCTCAACCCGTGCAAAGTCCACACCACCCTTTGGTGCGCTCATTTGAATCTGCGATGATCCGGTCCGGATGACTCGCACGCTAATCTTCGGTGCTGTCCGGGCTGCCGCCTTGAGCTGCAGCAGAAGCTCCTGCGTAAATAGCAGGGGAGCCACGCAATTTGATCCAACGTGAGCCTCATAGCCTTGCTTCGTCACGCTGCCTGCGGGAAAGCCACCGCCTGCATTGTTCCAGAGTATGTCGAGACGCTCCTCTTGAGCGGCAAATGAAGCTGCAGCAGGCTTGATGCTTGTGAGGTCGTCGAGGTCAAGGTGCAACGATTTGAGGGTCGCAGGAGTCCGATTTTAGATCGTTTTTGGTAGTTCTCTAGTCTAAATAAGGCCGTGTTGATTTGATAGATCCGCACAATCTTAGAATATGATGCGTTACGCTGAAACAACATGATGCGATGAGGTAGTGCAAGATGAATGTTGCCGAAAGCCCAACCTGTATGTCAAAATCTAAAGGGCAGGCCGCTTAGAGGTATCAGAGTAGTTCACCACCATAGCACCGACTAAACACATTTGCATTTAGAATTAATGGACCCTTGATTGACCCTTCATAGTGAGCCCTTTTTTGACAGTAATGTTACTAAATTCCCTAAGCCTCGTAATTGCCTAATAAATTATTATATACATTCCCCTTAATATGTTAGTTGATATCACTATCGAATTCTCACTTTTCTATACACGATATGTCCATGTAGCACTTTTGAGATTTTTGGCCGACCTTGAATCATTAAAAAGTTAAATAAATGATAAAATCTTATTGGGATCCTTTCTAAAATTCACACATTGCTGAGGTACCATAGCAATTTTTATGTACGTATATTTGTTGTTATTGAAGCTAATCAAGCAACATTAAACATTCTGAATATTTCAATGTTGACATGGAATTGGGGGGTAATTTTAAGTGGTCAATCATCCCTATAGATATATTCATACCAATGGATATTAATTAATCAATTGATATATAGTTGAATTCCACTCGAGAACTTCGAAATTTGGGACATGAAGTTGTAGAAATCGATCGATCGCTACGTAGGCAGTTATATAACATTTGAATTTGGTCGGTGAGAGTCATCACGAGATTTTTGGTGAGGAGGTCAAACAGGAACAAGTTGGACCCTTCGCCGAGACATATTTCAACTTAGCACGCGAATTAATGTTAAAGTGCCACTTTTAGTTTCTTTGGGAATTAGGTAGCAGCGGATCTTTTCACTCATATCTGAAATCGGACGTGTTTAAACAGGTTTTGCTTTGATAAATTCATGAATAATAACCTCTCAGGGTCTCACATCAGAAAAGGTATATAACTGCGTATCATCTGCTTATATGTTGTTACCGATCTCTCCGTCAATTTGAACCATAATTTATCTTCTATTCATTATTTTACCCAAGGTATGTGATATTCAGAGATATGAGATGATTTACATACACATGGGCTAAATAAGGAAAACAAAACAACAACAGCTGAAGCCAGAAATAATCGAGTCGGTCGAGCCTCTCCATGTTAGCCAATTCATGTTTATGCGTATCAAGACCGAGTCCGGAATAGTAGGTTATGGGGAGGCAGGTATTTGGGGCCACTTTGAGGCGGCTGCAGCCGTCATTCGACGATTTGCAGAATACTTAGTTGGTAAAAAGGCCTTTGATATTGAGAACCACTGGAACGTCATGCATCGCTTTAGCTAATTTCAGGGAATGGCAATCAATGCCGGAATTTCCGCAACTGTCATTGCCCTCTTGGACATTAAGGCTAAAGCTTTGGGGTCCCACCTATGAGCTTATAGGCGGTGCGTGTCGCAACAAAGCACGTGTCTATTGTCATATCTAAGAATCGACAATCGAGAAAGTGTTGGGAGAATGTAAACGGAAAATGGACATGGGATTCACTGCATTTGGTTATATAAACCCTTTCCTCGACGATGGAACCGACAAAGTTTATTTCAAAACACACGTCAAGAAGGTGGGTGACTCTATCGACAACGTAAAGAAAATGCGCGCAGTCGTTGGTGAACACATTGATTTACTGGTTGACTTCATCGTCGATTGACTCCCGCCGAGGCGATTACATTCTGTAATGGAATCAAGGATACGTGCCCTATGGTCGTGGAGGATCCCATAAGACCAGAAAATTCTGATGCTATGGCTTCAGTGGCCGACCGGATACCAGTTCCAATCGAACTGGCGAACGATTCTCTAGAATATACGAATTTCAGGCGTTACTCGCGAAGAATGCATTGGAGTACGCGCGCGTTGATGTGGCAGTATGTGGTGGGATAACCGGAGCGAAAAAGGTGGGTGCCATGACAGAGGTCCATCACATTCAAGTCGTGCCTCACAATCCATTGTCACCTATTGGTCTTGCAGCGTGTTTGCAAATCGCTGCTGCCATTCCCAACTTCGCCATTCAGGAATACGCAACCGGGTTTGAAGCCGGTGTATTTGAAAGCACTGCAACGCACCTGGGCAGCAATATAGTCGATCATGTACCTTTACCAAAAGACGACTTTGTCGACATTCCTTCTGGCCCAGGGCTTGGTGTAAACCTGGTTGACAACGCGCTGAAATTCGCCCTGCTTTGATTCAGCCGATCAAGATGCGGCCACACCGAGATGGTTTCATAATCGACCAATAGTTATAACACAGCTAATGGTTTTCATATACTAAATACACTGTTTGTTTAAATGACTTGTTGATGTATGCATTTGCTGGCTGTAATAGATTGGAGAATGGCGAGGTGTTAATTTTCGGGATTTTGGAGAGGGGATCGGTTAATACTGTTCGGGTTGTATGAAATTTAATATACGATTAATCAATATTTTTAGAGGTCAACTGGAGATCTCTATTATCGATTCTAAATATTTCATATAAATGTTTGTATCGTAAAAAGTCCGCTCTCTATTATTTAGGCAGCCAAGGCCGCACTGCTGCCTCAGGCATCCGCCCGCCGACGGTCACATTATTTTACTTAGAGATGGCATAATAATTGATTGCCTAATGATATTGATATCTGGGGTTACTTTTATGTATTAGGGAATCTCTTCACAGCACTTTTCATTAGGGTAAGCTGAAAGAAGCGGGGAAACTTGCCACTTTGCAGTAGCCAACCTACTCCGTACGGTCGCCAAATCGCCAATTCTTCGCAGTCCCACGCCTGCTCATTGCTAGGTAGATCATGGGTGGTCCCAATCCCAAAATATCTCTCAGCTGTGTAGTTGTTCCCGAGATAGCACAACCAACCACTCGAACACGTGAATCGTGGATCAGACGGTCACTAACCCAGCCTGATTGGCTCATATATCAAAGAATACGTGGACTGCAGTACGAATCTAGCGCTATGACGCAAGCATTCTGCCCGCTGCGCCCCATTTTACAATCTACAAATTTGAGATTATCAACGATCACGTTCATTCGACCTCTGAACCAAAAATCTCGTATCCGTAGTACCGCGAATTATTAATGCGAATATCGTTCCCATATTTAACCTCTAAAATATCTCCATTTAAGCCAATCTGATCGGTGTCGTACAGCCAGGATTGTAAGATAAATGCTGTCTCGATATCTACAGTTAGGGCTCAGAAATATCGGCACCCCCGACACGCCGCCTGCCTTTTAAATTTATAAAACCGCCTCAAAATCACATTTAGACCGATTATGTAAACTTTATAGAAGGCGGCGTAGGGTTGCCAATAGGTACTTCTGAACCCCTATATTTATAAGATGCAATCGGCCTAAAACAGAATAGATAGCTCCATATGTACCCTGTACAATTACCTTTTCTAATTACTTGCTATTCACAATTGAGGCTAGCTGAACTATATGTAGTTCCTCGAGCGTGGGCCCTAAAATCGGAGTTTCATTTCCAGGGGCCGCCTAGTACTAGTATGTGAACAAGCTGCTGACGGAGTAAATTTTCCTAAATTTTCCATTTGCTTCCCAACAATCTATTCACTACTTCTCCCTCGTCATTTTCCCCCTTCGGTACATACATTATTGGTGATGACTTGCATTGCTTTCCCTGTGGACAAAACGCTGCGGCATATCTGACTCAGGCCAATTCCAGTCACGTGCAAGCAAACAAAGAACCCAATATATCGAAGCGATCCTCCCACAAATCCTGTAATTATCTTTAAACAAGCAGTCAATTCAGTTTCCCAAGCCTCGTGTGAGGTTATTCCCAATTATTCCCGATTCTCAAGCCCTGAGCCTGCAACCTTGTCGACGTCGTTCGACAAACGAAACTATGGACTCATCTGAATGTAAGCACAACTTATACCTAAGGACCATTGTCAGAAAGTTTCCAAAAAGGGGCAGATATTATGGACAGAAAATATATATATCACGTTATATAATGATTTTAATTCTACTGATTCATAGGGTCGTCGAAGTTTCGCTATAACTGGCGCCATTTTCAAGGATACGAAAAACTTCCCAACATGATATCACAATTGCCGTCTGTCCTACCTTCTCGAATACGGAGCTTACGACCTATATACGGGATTATCTTCGTTGGATCCCTATCCTTAATGATAATAATCGGGACAATGTTCCACCTTTCGGGTTCTTTCGTACCATATCAAACACCGATGGCATCGAGCGACAGCCAATATTTAGACACCCACAGATATTGCCACATAGGAAGGACGGATGATGTTAAAATGATTTTCGATAAGCTCTCGCAACATCTCCCCGCTGAGGAGGAACGGAGCGAATTATTAAAGGACGAGGGCACTACCGGCGCAACACTAGCCCATGATGTTGCTTCCAAGACACGCAAATATATCCATGTTTTTGAACCATGGGCGGAATTACATATCTCAACAGGAGACCACGGATCCTATTATCGTGAAGACATTGTGCAGAACCTTCGGTGTCAGGCCAGTCTCGCCGTGATAGAGCCAGAGCAAGTGGCCGTGAACCAGTCTGAACTTTACCAGACAATTCAGCTATACGATACATATAGAAGTTTTGTCCAGAATTTGGGAGAACGACTTTTCCCTTGGACATCGCCATATTTTCCAAGCCATCTATCGCTATATGCTCAAACGGAAAATGGGGGCCGAGGAATAGTGTACACCGCTGGAGATGGCCAAGCATCGTACATACTCACCTCAATTGCAACTCTACGGATGCTGGGTTGCCGATTACCCATTGAAGTCATGTATCAGGGAGGCAAAGACCTACGGCTCACTAATCGCAAGAAGATTGAGTCTTTTCCCGGAGTGGTGACCCGGAACCTGGAGCACATGATAAATCTGGCAAATGACTGGCGATTTGAGGGATTTGACATGAAGCCGTTTGCAGTTCTAGCTTCATCGTTTCGCGAAGTCATCCTTATGGATGCGGATGTCGGCTTTCTCAAGAACCCGGAAATTTTGTTTCAGGACGTAGGGTATCTGGAAACCGGCACTTTGTTTTTCTATGACCGGGTTCATGACACCAATGACGAGCGTAATGAGTGGGTGCAAAAAGCAATGCCGAATCCACTGAGTACTAAACTGGACGAACAATTGAACTTGAGCGAAACCTTGCGAGCCACGCGAGAGGATCAGGAAAGCGGTGTTGTTTTGTTCAACAAAGCGAAACACTTCATACCTTTACTTATGATATGCTGGCTAAATGGACCCGAAAGGCACGGTCCAAAGGATGTGTCGGGGATCGACGGGAAGGGATTTTATGACACGTTTTACGGTAGGTATACTTCGTGCTGTCTTGATAATAGGTGAAGACGAATAAGTAAAACTAAACATGACCAATATAGGCGACAAGGACACTTTCTGGTTTGGCATGGAGCTGGCTGGAACTTCGAATTATGCCTTTAGCAGTGGGGCATTGGCCGCTATAGGAAACATGACGAAGATTCACGAATATACAAACGACCAAAACTTGTTAGACGCTGTCATAGTCGATGAATATGCATATAATACCTCCGATACCACTGATAGGCCGAATCAACGAGACCCTCACCAAGGACGCACGGTCATCAGCCTCGATCGCGATGTTAACTTTTGCTCCTATCAGATGCTTCACATGGACCGGGATCAGACCCCATTATGGTACAATGGTTGGATATCCGACCAAAAGAAACAGATATTGACGAAGAACAACGTGTGGCAATTCGAGCATTACATGGTTGAGGCAAAGGATACAAACGGCAAAAATCCATGGACCTGGGCCGCGAACTACAAGGGTTGCCTGAATGGGCGGGAACTTGTCAGTCTCACCCACGCTGAAAAAGACATTTTCAACAGCGCAATACAAGCGGCAGTTGATTTTGGGCTTATAAAAGAAGGCTGATTTTAAAGAGCGGTGGTTAATTTTTAGAGATTAGCGCACCACAACCTTCTATTTTTTGTCATTCTATATAGCGAAATTACTATTTGAGTATTAAAAGTATCATATTTAGATAGTTGAAGGCTGGATAACACAACTGTACGATAATCGTAGCATTCTCGAACCGTGCTCTCATGGCAAGGCGGCGGTTCTACCGTCCTTATTTGCCCAGGCCACTGGGTACGGCCCTTATTCCGCTCCAGCAAGCCAGAATGGGTAGGTACTCGCCTTATCTCACACTGTATACCAGGGCTGTAAATTTATTCATCCAAGGCTTCATTACTTCCAGGCTGCCGAGCGACAGTTGAGTCTTCAGACAGAGCCTGCCAGTACCATAAGCGTACAGGCTTTGCTCGGCTGCTGCTTCTACGTGCTAACATGTTCACGCCTTAATCATTGCTGAAGTCTATTTGGAACAACTGCGAGGCTAATACTCGCACTGGGACTTCATCGTCGCAAAGGACAACTTGGTGCTAACCGCACAAACTCGGGTACACTTATCGAACTAAAATGCAAAACAACGGGTTTTTTGGTGTGCTTTTGTTTTGGTTCAATACTTGAGTGCAATAGTCGGCAGACACTGGCTCTGAATGACGAAGGTACCGATCAGGAGTTCCCTGTCGTTGTTGACGATTACGATCTCATCACTGATTATATGACTGAAGCCAGCCGCGATAATATGAGCATCATGCTTGCTCCGATACAACATCATAAACTTGGTCGCATACTGGGAACTGCCCTGAAACATCTCTACGGGACGCAAAAATCAGACCATGTCGAGCAATACCAAATTATGGCCGAATTGGGGAGACAAGTCAGTACTTGGAATATACACTACGTTCGTGTAGTAGTTATGCGATTTTCAATATCGTGAGTGGTGGAAAGTGGGAGAAAATCGAGAGGGAGTTAAGAGTTGCTGGCCCCCAATGTAAGGTCAGTGGCAGAATTCCTAATTAGGATATTTTTCACTGAGTTTGTTTTGGCAACAACTAAAAGTCTCTACTAAGTAGTAGTAGTGTGTCCCGGGGGGTGAAAGACGTTAGGGTCCAGACCCATTATTAAGTTACGTATCTAATGTAAGTACACTACGTACTTGCTTTTGGACACACAATAAAAGTAGACTAGTAGGCAGCGACATTAATAGTGCACCCCTTGTAAGGCCCAATGAAAGTTGGAGCCTTGGACCCCAATAATTGATGGCATGTCGATCAGCGGATCTTTGTCGCATTAATCCTGCCGAACTCTGTCAACCGTCAAAGTATAGTAATCCTGGAAAGACCTGTGCCTATATCACAAATTAGAGTAGTTGTTATCTAGTAATTCTCAAAAATTACAATTATTTTAATTGTCTTCAAGTTAATTTACTAGAAAAATTTTCCAGATGTCGTTTTGTGAAGACTAAGTGTAAGAGTTGAAATACTTTTGTCAATTGCATGTGTGTATTTATATATATCTCCACGTGCATATAGTCAACATTTGAACTTGAATGAAAACATTTTGACCTATCATGGATTTCTCCTTAATCTGGCTGCATCTTTACAGATTGGCTTGGTGTTGGTGCCAAGGAATGAATGCCCGCGGTATCAGTTGAATCATTTATTCCGTCTTTTCAGAGTTTGGGCAACATCTACCAAAGCCGAAGGTGCATTGAATGGCGATATGTGTAGTTCCACGACCTTCATAGTCATTTCCTTCAAAGTCAGTTCATCGCTCATGGCTGTATCAAAGAAAGCACACCTGGAGAATAGATGGATTCCTAAAACTATTTCGTGATAAGAGCTCTTCTAAATGCGCCACGGTATGAACGCTGTGCAACTGATACCTGCCACGTCTAGCTCCAAATGCACTTATCAAATCTCGATATCCCCAAGGCTGGATATCATGGTATGATTTCTCAGGCCTATGAACAAATCTTTCAATGGTGTATCCCTGATTGCAGATGATAAAGCTGGAGCTGGCCAATGGTTAATAATGAATCACACACTGCAGAATCAAATGGCATCCAATACTCACATTATTGGAGTTAATCTTAGTCGAATGATGGAGCTCAGCTCCTGGCACGCCACCTGAAAACTTCCATCTCCAACAAACAGAAGGGTGCGGCGGTTGGGCACTATGGAATCACGACTAGAGCAGCTCCTTGACATGCTCCTACTATATAACCAATACTGGCCTAAAGATACTGGGCAATGAATGTGGTTTCCATTGCAAATTCAGTTTGCCAGATTCCAAAACTTGACGTTCCAGCCTCGGTCAGAATCACATCTCCACGTTGCAACCAAGCGCTCAGGCTCGGCCAAAGCTCTTCATGTCGAATCTGATTTTTCCTTTGGACCGGTCGCAGAAAAAAAATGACAGACCCTTTTCAAACCAAAGTCCGTGGATAGGGATGTGTTCCTTTTCAGGATCCCACTCATGCAACCTGGCGAATGGTCGAGAATCCTCTCATTCTTCATGTGGGGGGGGGGGGGGGGGGTTAATAGGAGCTGGAACAATCGAACCTCCCATTAAAATCCGTGGCAGTGCTCGGAGGATACCGTGGATGAATTGCCGCACTGGAGGGTCATTCTTGACAGTTGTGCAATTTCGTTGTATGTTAATCAGAATGTCTGGTGCTATTTCTCCAGTGAATCCAGCAGTGCCTATATCAGATTGAACATTTCCGAACGAGATCACCAAGTCGGCAGAGTGCACTAACCCCATGACACCGGGGCAAGAACATGAACCTATGTACAAACCTGCATAATAATCATGGTTCGGCCCGATGCTGAGGTCAGAGTGGGAATTTGGAGGGTGTCAACGAGGTCCACGATCCCTTGATTCATCTCTGAGGCCATGGCTTCCTAGAAGGAGTATTGGCTTTACTGCTGCCGTTAGCTCGTCAATGATTTTTGCGACTAGAGTCTCTTCTATTTGCAGGTCATTTGTCGGTGGTTCAAAAAGTCGTCACCGAGATCGGGAATCGAGGTGGAGATTCTGCTAACAAGTTTGGAAGAGGTTCAGCTATTTTCCCAATGTCGATAGAGGAAGATTGCTGAATAGTAATAGTACCATGCTGTTTTATATGACATCTGGAAGATACATATATAACACGAGAGACTAAATATTTTTGCTATGGTCCTACTATATCCTGCAAGTCATCGGTCCTTCTCTTCTCAATCCACTGTATCGCCTCTTCCCTGTTCCTGCACACATGTGGCTGGCCCCTCTCTTTTTCCTCTGGCCTAGACATTGATCCTTCTAATGTCATATCTAAGTTGCACAGAATGCTATTCCGTAGATACTCAAAGCAATGTGTAGCGTGATTTGGATTATCATCCTCAGTGCGCCCATTGACTATTAATTGATGATAAGAATCCACGGCGTAATACAGCTATGATGACAATGTCATGTCTTAGTCACGACTGGTCTTGATTCAAGAATATAAGCAGGAAAAATATAAGACATACACAGTGTAATGCATGGGTCCATGATGCTTCAAATATCGGACCAGAGCGTATCGGGTCATCAGTTATAGGTTCTCCTAGGAGCGGATAGTCTCTATAGCTGGGAATTAAAACGCTTCCACTGCCAACTATAAGCGGTTTGTGAGTTACTTGAATTATAATGAACACTGGAAGACCATACGAGGCATGAGGAGATCCCAGTTCCTTCTAATTTCTTCTCGGTTGTCATTGCTTGTCATGTTAGGGACGTATTTCTCCGATTCCGGCTTGAGAAAAGTGTACGAATGGGATACTGTCAATATTCATTAGTAAAACGTTTAAAAATAGGCATCAATCGAGAGCATTGCACGGACAAGTCTTGTATATACCGTTTATGTCGCTACCAGTTTCAACACTTTTATCGTACATAGTTGATGGTCGAGGGATGATAAACGGTTCACCAGTCGCATCTTGCTGGTGACGCGGATTCAACAACAGCATAATTATCGCTATTTGTAATCCAAATGTGGCCGTCCAACGCAACCATGTCCAACGGTTTCTGAGTGGAAAGCTTGTTCTTTTTGATAGTCTTTCTGAGGAACGATGTTCGAGATCGCCCGGAAGGGAATTTTCGCGGTTGTGTTTTTTTACAAGAAATTCTGTCGACGACGGCACCTTCGTTGTTTCGGAGGCGTTGTCTTCTATGTCCGCTTCAAAGGTAGAGCTAAAATTTTCGTCTGTAGATATCCTTGAATAATTTAGCAGTCTGTCCATTGCGAGGAAAAAATAGAAATGGCTGCGTGTTCGCAATGCGAAATTAATTCAATGATCAAATTCGAAAGTCTCATAAAATTGCGGAGTAAAATAATAATATCAAATCCAAGAAAGAAAAAAAATAACGAGTTCCGGCAGGGTTTGGTTTTAAGCAAGAAGTGCCAAATGGCACGATCGACGAGCGGATATAATGCGCAACAATATCCTTGACAAGTATCAAAAATATTGAGCTTGTCAAGAGCGTGAGCGTTTATAAAACTAGAAATGGAACATATCATGCCTCACCAAGATATTTCTAACTCAAGACGACAGAGTTGTATTAGCATCATATACGACTTGGTGTGGTCACGCAAGCCACTTTGTCTCAGGTACATTCCTAGTACGCGGCAAGGTTGAAGCAAAATTCGTTTCATGTCCTCCGCCTTGGTAAATGATGATTTCAAATATGAACCGTAGTTTAACCTCATACCCACACGATATAGTATAATGTACCCGAGTAAAATTCTTATCTAACCTCATTTGTCTCATTCTCTCACGCTCAACGTTGAAGTGTCATGATTGGAAATCCTTTAATCTCAAAGCGATACTGGACACTTGAGGGATTAATTGAAATCTGGCTGTGTAGATGGCTCTCTGTTACAGTCATAATGTGGTATAGAACTTCTGTTCAACATTTAACACAAATATTTGACTCCCTGGAGTCATATTTGATCGCTAAATATAGAATAATCAATTGCATCTAGAATAAGTAGATAGACCTTTGAAAAACTGACTTCGTACCATCCTAGATGAAAACAAATACCCTCGACGCGAGAAAGGGACAAACACAATAACATAAAAGACAGGCCCACATATGGAATAACAAAATGAGGAGAAAATCAGAATACATTCGTGCCATCGATTCCGGTACTCGTGTGTCTTCCCTAGATCTATAGCTAGTACGGATTTCATATACGGTTGAGTTTGGCTAGAATCCCCAACGACGAAAACATGCGTAGTTCGCTCCGGAAATACACCAATCAACCTTCTGACGTGGTCAACAGGTTTTGTAATCGTTTTCAGCGATCAGCAATCATTTGTGTTTGCTGCGGCAGCTTCCTTGGCAGCAATTTGGGCTTCAGTATGATGGGGTCCACGTTTGTCAACCCAAGACCCAAACTCGTCTTCTTCGCTGTCCCATGGCCCAAACTCATCGGGGGCAGGAGTCGCGCGCTTTCTATGTTTGTTGCTACTGCAGCTATTGGTGTTCCCAGCTGCAGCCTCTTTAGCAGCGATTTGAGCTTCGGTGTGATGTCGGGCTCGGAGGATCCCGTCAAGGCTATCGACAGAGTTCCGGACTTCTTTCTTGCTGGGTACGACGTATCCAGAAGCAAGAGGAGCGATGGTCAAGAGACCGAGGACGAAGACTTTCGAGACTGAGAGGGAATGCATATTGTTAAATTGTTTGAATAAGAACAGGTAAACTGAGCCAGCAGTTTTCACGATAGAAAAGCTTATAGATTCTGAGATAATAAAATAAATGGCGAAGGAATAATGAGGATATTAGCAAATACGAACGACCCAGAAATGAAGTCTACTTATACTTTTGGTATCATCGTCTTTTGTGAATTGCGCATCAATTAATTTCTCGGCTGAGACACTCAAACACGGAGCAAGCGTCGCAGAGGTAGAAACCTTACGCGTTATGCATCAGCATACTATTCTCTCGTATCGAAAATTGTTACGAAGTTGTTATTAAAACTCGCTTAATAAATTTATCTGATGCGATTCCTTCAATCGAAGGTCCAAAAATTCAGGTTGTGAATTCTTGATTCAAAAGTCGTCTCGATGTGCAGCATGTGTGGTTTCAAATTTCCCGCCACAATGTATCAATATTTCCGTTTTTGAGTGGTAGTGTGACTGAGTGGAATTTCAAATAAATTGATTAACAGATAAAGGTCTCCAGCCATCATAAGTGACTATATTTGTTGATCGTAGAAGTTACATAGCACAGTGTTGTTATCCAGTTTTCTGGTCAACGAGCTCTCATCCACTGTCTTTCCCCTTTCCTTTCTTTCGCGACATTCTACATATGCATCTCTTTTTTGGTCTCACAGTTGAGGAATATGGAGTCTGAGTATCGATTCACTGAGTTATCCGATAAAGAAAAAGGCTCGCGTCTTTCTTCCGAATCTTCGTCAACTCTAAATGACCTCGACAATTGCGACTTTATTAGTGCCACGGAAAACAAAAGATCCCATTGGGAATTCGTGGACCGAAATCAGTCCTTATTGAAAAGATATGGAATATGGTGCCTTCACGCGTGTCTGCTGCTCTTGTCAATGGCCATATTTGTGCTCGGGGAGATGCGCCACCCTTCGACGTTGAGCCATGTTAGGAAATTCTCGGCCTGGTGTATGGAAATATTATTTATATCCAGACTTCAAGGACTAACAGAAATCAAAGCCCCAGCAGATACATCCGTTCAATACAAGCGTGTCAGATACAACGTCACGACAATTGAAAACCCATACGTCGGTTCGGGGCCGGACGTTGACAAAGCATGGCGCGAGATATCCTACGACAGTAAGTAATGCATACCCCTTTCTACATTGAAAAATCCCGGGGACTATTTGTAATAACTACTATTTATAAATGTGGCAGTGGGCGACCAGTGGATTCCTAAGTCTTCTCTACACTATCTCGATATGCCTGCCAACTCTCTTATCGCTAAACATCCAGGCACGGGTGAAGATGGATATCGCGTTGGCATGGAAGTTTTTCATCACTTACATTGCTTGAATTTACTACGACGTGTTACCTACAAGGAATACTATGAGCCACTAGGTGGGGAATTCAGCAATGGGCCTAAAGAGCTTCAACGACATACTGGTCAGTTGGCGTGTCCTTGGGATCGAGTAGCGACAATTTATTAACAATGCCTAGATCATTGCATCGAGGTTCTAAGGTTGAACATTCAGTGTAATCCTGACATTGGATTGTTTACCTTTTACATGGTCCCAGGGGATTCTCTGGCGTGGCCAGAGCTAAATTCGAAACATGTATGTAGAAATTTCGAAAATATCAGAGGCTGGGCACTGGACAACTCTGTTGGCAATATGGAGGTTTTGAAATGAAGCGATTGATAGTGTAAAGTCGGTCTGTTAAGTTTTTAGAAGAATGTAACATGAATATTCCTCTCTACTGGATTGTTTTCCGTGATACATAGATGTGAATCACGTAGTCAGAAGAAGATTTTTGCCACTATTTCTGTCTGGAAGCCTGTGGTCACATAAACGTATTATATATGATTGAAGTATTCGGTATATTCTAAAGAGAAGAAGACTGTCGAAGGTCTCAAGTGCTACCGATGGTAACGGTAACCTTTCCGGATGCAAAGCCTTGGAGAATCTTTACAATCAACAAAGGTCGACATTGAAGAAGTGTTGCCTACAGGAGCCGAAAATTGAACGGACCATTGTTTACAGATGGCCAAGGTCATGGACAAAGAAAGAAGGGTTTATCCTTTGGCTTTTCTTTTGATATGATCGGGTGCGTGTTCCTCTATTAATCTAGCACGATTTCTTCTCAGCACACCACAATACGTTTCATGTCTCCATCAGTGCGCCAACTTTCAATGGTTGCAAGCCAATGCTCGATTCCCCAGCCCCAAAGACCTGAACATGCTAAAACCTTCAATTTGTCATGTGTCGAACGATCAAGTTCGCCCTTTAGATTAAAATATCCCGGCGTGCACCCAAAGGCAACCACCCTTGGGGCTGAATGAATGGTTATTTGCATGGCCCAATCCTCCGCTGCCTTGGCGGACGGTGCAACAACCACTTGGGCACTTTTGGCTCGACGCTTTGCTTCGGTTAGAATGTACGACGTATGCTTCGCGTACTCGTCGAGATTGAAGAGAAAGTTTCCACTCGTAGACGCCTGCAGAGGCCCAGAGAGGAAGAGATTCGGGAACTTCGCATCGATGACACCGTGCAGGGTTGTAGGGCCGAACCGTTGCCATTCATCGCTCATGGAGACCCCATTTAATTCTATGACTGACATGTTCGCTTTTCCGGCCGGCGTGCCACCTGGTGCATCAAAGCCCGTCGCAAAGACGACGACGTCAGCTTCGTAGGTCTTCCCACCTATACCTAGAGAGGCTGCTGTTATTTGTTCAATGCGCTTGCCGTCTGTATCGACGAGAGTAACATTGTCTTGATTAAACGCCTTGAGGTAGTCATCGTGGAACATGGGACGGTTGCACCATACAGGATACCAGGGCTTCAGTTTCTCCGCGGTGTCAGGATCTTGCACCTCTTGATCCACACGAGCATGGATGTGGTTTTGATGGGGGGCATCGACCTCAAGTAATTTTGCTGTGTATGCTGGGATTTCTTCGGGCAGTTTGGGTCCCTCGGCATAGCCAGTGAGACGTTTATCTCTTTCTTCCTGGTAGCGGGCTGTCATTTGGGCCAACTGGGCGGAGTCCAGTTCACTGTGGACAGCCGATTTCGTGGCATTTTCTGGGTTGTTACTGCTCATATTGGGCGAGATGAACAACACTGTGGTTTGGTGAGCCGAAGTGAATTGAACCCAGGTGGTTTGACGGCAGAGAAGAAACAAAGAGACAAAAACACCGTCAATTTAACCAGTCCTTGATAAAGATCCAACTGCATTAGGCAATTCGTGTAATTCTCACGGCCAACGACTACTAACGTTGGGGGCCGGACAGCATGTGTTGGTTGTGCTATAAGAATGGGTCCAATCATTATTTTCGCATCCATCGCTCCCCGTTGAGGTGGATTGTTGACTGAATTTTACACCCGATTTTTAAGTTTTATTCAACAAAAATATTCATTTGTCTCCAGAAAGAGCTCTTTGTATTCCAAGTAGACCAGAAAAAGCAATTGATGATAGGATGGCCAGTTGAGGCGTCAAATATAAGGCGACATTCAAAGATAGTTGCTACTATACTAAGACTCCAAATGTCATTCCCAAGTTACATATGTAGTCAAGGCCACCAGTTGACATTTGCCATGTGTGTTTCTATAAAGACTCCGAGGTACATTCCCAATTTGGTCAAGTCGGAATTGTCTGGTCTGATGTGCAAATAATGTCAACCGGCAACTGAGTAACTACTAACTGGCCATTTTGTGCCCACTACATGAAAGGTCACTATGTATGTATGTAAGAACTTTGAACTCTGTATGCTTCCTGAGTGTCCTTTGTCAGCAAGTCATCGATGATGATCATCAAACACCTAATGCACATGCACTATCACATTACTTGTCCAGCCCCCATGAGCTTCCACATTGACATCCAATGACTGGTCCCACAAAATACTTGGATCCAGGGTCTTTTGAACAGGTTAGAGCTTGTCTCACGGTCTCCTTCTTTTTCTTTCTCGATCTTTGTCCATGTCTTCCGTCACGAGAGTGCGGAAAGCCGTCTTCCACTTGGGATCATCCCTCTTGACTACGCGTGAGCATAGTTCATATGCAACTTTAAGATCCCTCCTCGTTTCTTCACCCTCATAGCAGCTAATATTAAAGATATAGCGATGAAAGTAATCCGTGGGCGACACATCTTCAGAATCTCGTCGTAGTAGACGACGAAGGCACCCCCATTGCACAGGTCCCGGGCTCTTAATTGACTTTAGAAATTCGATGAACTGGTCCTCATCGTTCCAAATACTAACTTTCTTCTCCCCCGGCTGTGGTTCTTGAGCAATGTATGTGCGTTGCCTCATGCATGCCTTGATCATACCGACATGGTTCTCGTACTGACCATTATCGCTTTCCCATTTGACAGACCGTAGGAGAGAGGCGTTGTGGCTCCCGATGCCGAAAAGAAACACACATAGAGCCTTTTTATCGTGGAACACAAAGGAGTTGAAGGCATAAAGTACTCGGCGTGCCTCGTTGTAAACTTGGCGGTTCACTGCGACAAGGGCAAGGAGATTCACCGAAGGGTTGTGTTGAAGCCAAACTCCTCTCACCGGGTCCACGGGAGTCCTTTGGGAAACCGTACCGAATTCGATTCTTTCAAAGCATATGAGGGCTTTGTATATCATTTCTCGTAGTTCTGATTGTACCTCCCTCGATCATCACGACGTTAGCTAAAATGTACCAAATCCAGATTTAAGCATATTAGAATGAACTGATTACTTACCCAGAGGGAGACGAAGAAAATGAAAAGTCCCCTTTGGCTGACATGCGTGAATCCTGTGAAGCTCTGGGTCAAACGGAGGTCGTCCTGCAGACGTGTCGTTGTCACCATTAGTATCACCATTAGTATCACCATAATGCCGGCGATAAAAAACGTGCTCTTTGAAGTTTCGCAAATCATCAATGTTCTTCGCACAGGTTGGACAGCGGTAGGCGATCTTGTCTGCGGGGAAATGATCCTTTAACATTTTGAGTCTTTGAATCTTCAAGACATCGTGCACTCCGTCGGCTGGAACCCGCAATCGCCCTGTGTAGCTGAGGAGATGATTACGCAAGCCCGTTTTATTGGCGTATCGAATGTGGCAGAAGGGGCACACCTGCGCTGACCAAGGCATCATGGATATGTTCCTGCTCGGTGTTTTGCGAACGTCGTGTTCGGGCGGTCTTCAAAATGTTTATCAGGGCGGTGCAGTGGGGCAAAACACAACGGTGCATGTAAAACGTGGTTTGTTTTCATCTAAAATTGTTGGAGATGGAGATGGTTGCCTGCTGATAGGGATGGACTGGAAGGAAATATAAGGGTAATGGTTACGTAGCCTTTACAATAGAAAGAGAATAACCGAGAATGGTCTCATCATAACATTGAAGTCCATTAATATATATCGTATCATTCCCAATACCTTGTCTAGCTGAACAAACAGTCAATATATACAACATTTGAAGGATTTCATCAAAGGGCCTGCCATATTAACATAGCCACGCCTATAGCCAATGGACTGTTGGGCGAGAGGCCGGTAGACGCAGAATTCTTGTCGCTAGTAGTGGAGGTGCTTTGGGCGCCGTTAGAACCAGTCGCAGCGCCAGTAGTTGAGGTCGGAGTAGTGCTTACAGTTGCAGTGCCACTAGGGCCTGATGAAAGGGAAGAGGATGAAGGCGACGGCTTGGGACACGAGTTGTTGTACACAAACTGCTCAGGATCGCCACTACAAGCGGTTGTAGACCCAGCGTCATATGTGCCGTTCGGATAGATCCAGCAATTGCCAGGGGCATACGGCGAGTTGCTTTCATTGTTCGGATTAAAGACAACATAGCTGCAGGAATCGGCCTCTGAACACTGACTCAAGCAGCCCGGTGCACCCGTACTGGCCTCACAATTCTTGTCGCAGTCATTGGGCGTCGGATACCCGCAGACCGACGCAATAGCAGAGGGAGTCGCGGTGGCAGCGCAGGCGCCAGCAGTGGTGGTTGCGCTCCCACCAGCACACACGGGCTTGCCGTAGACGGACAGCCAGGGATTGTCGCATTTCGAGCTACCTTTGCTCGCATCGAAGGTTTCACCCGGGTACAGCCAGCATGTGCCGGTGCCTGTGTAAGGGTTTCCGGCACCGAAGATAACAAAGCTGCAGGGAGGGTTGGCGTTGCAGTAGTCCCAGCAGTCGGCCCTGCCACCGCTGGCGACAGCAAAGTCTGGGCCAGGCTCCGGGTAGTCGCAGAGACTGGTGATGAGCGAAGCTGTACAGCTTGGTGCTGTGGCAGTAGAGGTAGTGGCCGTAGCTGATGTCGCTGTAGGGTCTGCTAGAGCCCTTGGGCCCAATACGGCGATAGAAGCCCAGAAAGTAGCGATCTTCATGCCAGCCATCGTAGTGTAGGTAAGGGGGGAAAGCGGCTCAAGAGTCAAGAGTGGGAGAAATATTAACATTTAAATATTTAGACAGGACCAATTGGCCCATTGGACTGGGGTAGAAAGGGGAAGCCTATGTAACCAGAACTAACCTAGTAACACTAACCACTACGACCAAAGCCACGAAACCTGGTGAATCAAAGAGCCGGAGCCGCATACGACATAATAAATTAACAGTAGCCATTGGCTTTCCAGGGCCCAGTCCCCGGGCTGTGGGGCTCAAGCCCTGTCTAGTGTTATTATCATTACCACACACGTATTAATTTACGAGACACGATGGGATTTTCGTGAACATGCAATTACGAGATTGGTTGAGCCTCAGACGAGTCATTCTCCCGATACTACATACATACATATTACATAGAACATCACGGCCGCTGGCTAATACAAGGGTTCACTTAGCCTACTTTCCGCAATGAACCGTTTTCATGATCCAATCAATGCCCAGATTAAAATGAGTCACGCTCCCAATTTGAGAGAAACCATTCAACAATCCTTGGTGCAGGTGGTTAGCTAGGAATACTCCGTGAGAGTGGGTGTTGTTGGCCTGGAATTCAGCCTCAACGCAACGTAACGTAATGCAAGATGACCCACCCAGTAGCCGGCCAACCCCGAATATCCTCGGTCAGACACGGGGAAATGTTTTCTTCGCAAAAGGGTTGTCGTCTCATTCTCAATTCATTCGTGAATTCGGCTGTGGTCTCGCTTCTGGCTTCAGAATTGTAGCTAGTATCCATCCACCAAACACAATGCTTTCCCCAGAAACGTTGACCGCAGACCTTCAATCGAGTCTACAACGGCAATTCGTTTGCTCTACGCATATGGATATGCTCTTTGATATACTCCGTATGTCTGTACTAATTCCCTGGAGGCAATTAAAACAAAGGTTGATAGCATGGTCAATATTGAATAATAAAATATTGCCAAAATTCAAATTCAACCGATGAGATCGACGGAGAGAACAAGGTACTTTTGCGCTACGTATGCTCTCGGAAAGACGAGTCACTGCAATCATGGCTTGTAAGGAGAAGGCGTTTCTGGCCTCTTTTCAGTCGCCAAGTATTGCTGGATCGAATAACATCAATGCAGTCATGGAAGAGCCATAGCCATTTCCGAACCACTGTTTCAGAGATTTCATACGCGAGAGGATCCCAAGCTTCGCCCCAAATGAACATGCCCGCAGTTTGTTGTTCTCTTCCACAGGAGCCAAAGATGTCGTGACAAAGCTCTTCATCGTCGTATTCTCCCTCGTGCTTTAAAAGTGCGTCCCTGACAGAGGCCATGGGAAACAAGTCAACCCAGGGATGGTGCGCTTTTTGTCGCTGGAGCGTAGTGGGTCGGAGACTTGGCGGTACGCTCCTAACACAAGGCATACTGGCGTTGAAAGGCGAGGGTATGTCGTGGCGCAGAGCCTCCATTGAGAGTCCAATAGATGCAGCATTTGCGCTCATTGCAGTGAAGATATTATACTGCGTCACCGAAAGAAGCAAGTCTAGATGCAAAACGTGACTTGACGCTCCACCGAGGACTTCCTCGCGCAAACGAGAGATGAATGCGATCCGCTCAGTCGGACCTAGGTGACAAAAATGTACGATTTCATCGCTGGGTTTCGAATTGGTCTGCCCACTCTGCTTTACTGTGAGTGAGGCTGGTGGAGCGTCTCCTGCAAATTGAATATGGCTCGAGTTATCGCTCTCACTTTGACGCTTGCTTGGCGTTCTGTCGGTGTATATGACCCATTTGCGACTAGGGGAGTTTTCGTTTAATTTCTCTATTAACTTCTTTTTCCTGTCTCCTGGGATATAATTGGTCAGTGCCATACTGAAAGTCCCAATCGCGAGCCCCCAATTCACACGGGGCCATGGCTTACGGCATTTTCTTTGGTTTATGCGATTTTGCAACTTCCTCTTTGCCACTCCGGAAAGGCCAACGTAATAATCGCCAGCAGCTACCTCCGCGGTCTGAGGCGTAAGTGAAGTCAACTTTCGAGTCTGATGAGACATGGGAGGAAAGCGCAGTCTCTTTCTCTAGTGTGGAAAGAGACTCTTCAAGAAACAAGGTATGGCTTGACGGCTTTAAGTCTGAATGACTTGGAGCTAAAGGTGGCAAATGGGCGGAGGACAGTGCGGGTTTCACCTCCCTACTCATGGGACTTGGAGACTTTGCTATTCGCGAATATTCGGTGGACTGAGTGAGCTCTCGGCTAGGCAAATCCGATAGCTTTCTCAATAGCATCCATACCCTAAGTAGCCCGGGGAAGGGGAAGGTGAAAGCGGCGTCGATTTCTTCAAAGAGGCCTCCACAATTCCGTTGAGGATCTATGATTTGTGCTCCTCTGGCGGCCGGAGCCCAATCAGAGCAACGAACAGACGCCACATGCAGTGCTTTCGGGTTGCCAATACTGGGCCTCTAATTATCAACGAAATACAGGCCATTCCAACTTGCCCGGCATGATAAATCTTCAATTGATACTAGCCGCTTTAGGTTAGATTTGTGTCATCCACCAAAACAAAGTGGACCTTTCTTACCAGGATCCAAGCTAACAAAGTCTTAATTTTTGGGCAATCAGCGCATTTGTACAACAACAGGAGCCCGAGCGGTATAATTATTGAATATTCATCTATCGGATCAATATTACTCACCGGATCTCGGCGAGCAATTTCTTAACGATCATTATAAGAAAGCCCCGGTCCGGGATAATTCTAATTTATCATTGTGTCACAATCCCTCGTGGAAATATGTATTAATAAGGCGGCCAATCTCCTTGCACTCTCTACATGTAGGCACCACCATTGCTGGTGGGTGATCTGGCTGGCTGAATGAGCGATAATTGATCTTGCGGATGCAATACAACCCCATCACCTTTAACTTGCCGACTTGGCTGCTGGGCTAGCTGTAATAGCCAGGTGTGTTCCGGGCGGCAGGGAATTATTAGATTAAGGATAGTAGTGTCACATTATAAATATCTAAAAGATCAACTTACAGTATCCACCGCTATTCCCGGAAAGGTATACAGTGCCCATAATAAAGACGACATTTATGATGATGTATTTAGGGGAATATTACACCCTTAATCACCCCCGACATGGAATCTTATTCATCGTTCATTCATCCATGCAGCAGTATTTGTACACTTGTATATAACCTTAAAGTACTCCGGGATGGTCCCGGTGACTCTAAATGAAGTATAACTAACGTTAGTTGGCGACCACGAACTCACGAAATTTGCCCCTTAACAAGACTCAGCGCAGTCTTCATTATACACTGGGAGGACTTCCAATAACCCAAAAATGCGTTCCATTGAATGAGTCATTAGATCATGGACGCTATTTGATACGGAGCGGAATTGACACTCATCAATCTATATACGCCACATCTTAGAGACGAGATGATGTTATCTTCTGACTCACCAACATTGATGGAGTCCAATACGCAGAGTCATATATATGATTCAATTTCTGACTCACTGTTAAACCGCGAGTATATAAGATGTCTACCTCCGTATCAAGTCAATTTCTCTTTACCACCATCTCCTTGAACTTTGGTAACTTTGCACAACCTTTATTTCCTCAAGCCAAGGCTACCTTGTTGAATTTTACATTTTATAATAAAAATGTCTCAGCTAAACTACCCCGATCCGGCTTCTCCCCACAGCGAGAGGGAAACGGAACCACTCCTGGTGGTAGAACCCATGAAGTTCGTTAGACGGGAAACGGTGAACAAGCTTGTCGAGACACTTCAATCGAAAAACAATAATCCCACAGAGGACAATTTGATAGATCCCACAGAGGGCAATTTGATATACCACTTCGAGCAACTTGATGTGGTCTTTCAGCAATTGGAGACTCAAATGAAGAAACCTCCAATGTTCCCCTTGTCTCTGGGATCGACTCGAAAGCAACTAAACCAAACGATCACAAACGGCCCGAAGGAACTCGAACTCCTTGCAGAATCGCTCGACTCCAATTTGAAGGTCCTGATAGAAGAGTTGGGTGACAAAACCCTAACTCTGACATGGTTTTCTATATTTCATAGGGTTCGAATATATTTATAATACAACATATAACTTTATTTGAAATTTTCTTCCCACTATCAATTGATATATGCACTGGCAGTTGGATGGCATTTGGTATTCCCGAGTTTTCTATGACAGCCGAGGCGACAGCTACCAAAGAGACATTAAGACTAGAGGCCTTGTATTGTATCTATCCAAAGCTACCTTAATGCTCTGATGTCTAATTTGTGTGTGTCTGTCTCAATAATTCCAAAATCGCTCCCAGTACAGAAGGTTTTCTATTCCGCTCTTTGTGGGGCCTATCCTTTCACAGGTCTTCTATTAAACCCCGTTCAATACAGAAGCTTTATACATACGATCAGCTATCTTTACTTCATGTTATCAACATGTAGAAGGGACGACCCAGTTATTATGAAGGACGCTATTATTCGAGACTCTAAATACTATTTTAAAAACCAACTGATCATAAGAGCACTAGCAGACCGTGCCGATCACAAAATGTAACACCTAGGAAGTACTCCGTAAAGAAGTCCCCATATTGCAACAGTGTTTAGCGATCCGTACCAACTATGTAATTGCAAACCATATCCAGGCCAAAGGTAACAATATAGATTCTTCTAGGAAAAACCTCAACAGCACCCTAAACTAGAAATCCGTTGGCTTGTTGCGAAAATGAATCTGTAACTAAATTTGGGACTTATCAGGATCAAGGCTCATTTATGAAGGTAGTGCGCAAACAAAATTTGGAAATTCGTTGAAGATTGGCTTGATCTTTTTATTCTTAATATGGAAATAGTTATATTTTGGAGCAATCTTTAAACAAAGCCCACTAGTCATATTAAACCCATATTAATGATCAGCGACTGCACAAAAGACAAGACAAGACAATTCCGTGTTCAACCAAGCTATCAGCAGTGTCCGCAATGCATTCCTCGATAGATCTAGGCGTCCATCCAAGAACAGTTTTCGCTTTTCTATTATCAATCCTCTTCATAACTCCAAGCTCTTGAACAATGCCACGAAAAGCGGGTCGGAAAACAGCGACAACACGAACGAGTAGGTTTGGGAGCTCTTTGCGAGGTACATGCTGTGATTGTGCCGGGCGTTTATTCCGTAATATATTTGCGATGTCCATCATTGAAAAGGGTCCATTGTCACAGGTTCCTATAAACCTTTCACCATTGGCCTTTGGGCTGGTCATAGCTCGGATATGCAAATCAGCAAGATCTCGCACATCGATAACGCCGAAGGATATCTGCGGGCATCGTGGCATGTTCCCATTTATCATATTTTTGATAATCTGGATTGACGAAGAAAGATCAGGGTTTATGATAGGTCCGAAAACACCAGTTGGGTTGATCACAGCAAACTCAAGGTTGTCACTTTCTTGCCGCCAAAACTCCCATGCAGCCTTTTCTGCCAGTGTCTTGCTTTTGTGATATGCTGGAACCGAAGCTTTACCGTCCAATACCGACCAATGGTCCTCGGTAAATAATGGCAACTGTTCATGCCCGTAGCCGATTGCAGCAAAGGATGAGGTCATGACAACTCGCTTCACTTTTGCATCGCGTGCCATCTTGAGAACACGAAGTGTTCCATCACGTGCCGGTCGAATAAGATCATTTTCATCTTCAGGTGCCGTTTCAGGGAAAGGAGAGGCAACATGGTGCACGAATGTACATCCTGTCATAGCTTCCAGCCAACCGTCATCCTTTGTCAAATCAGCCACGAAAAAGAAGAGTTTATCTTTGACATCTACGCCAGAGCGTTGAATGGTATCTCGAACTTCTTGTTCTCGAGTTGCTGATCTGATTGTTGTGCGTACGAGATATCCAGCATCGAGAAGTTGCAAAATGAGATGTGAAGCAACAAAGCCTGATCCGCCCGTGACTAGGACGGTCTGTGGACGGCCTTTCATATCTTCGTGGTGAAATGGCTGACTTGTATTCGAGACTTGGATACTGACGTATTATACTCGCTTACAGGCGGTGGGATTACAGAAATATATACACCAGTCAAGCCCGCCAGTCCGTCCGTCGGACATATATCTGCTCCGGCTTGCGGCCGATTTACATAAAGAATAAGCCTGGGTGGTTTGTCAAAGTTCATCTTTTAAGCCGAATATGGTTAGAGTATTGTCATCAGTACCGCCTCTGATTGTGCATAAGGAATTAAAATGAAATCAAAGCAATTTTTATGGAGAACAGTGACCCTAAAGACCCTCATTAGCCAATTGTCCCAGACTTGTATTGGATACATCATACAGTATCTTGAGTCTGATGACAACACGCTAGCTAAATTCGGATACTGGTAAACTTTATTCTTGAATGATTTTCCCCACGCGGATTTCAAATCCAAATCTAGGAGGGTCGGTCAAATAGACTCCATTTTGCATTACTTATATCCTTTTCTTAACTTAACACAGGGGTATCAGAGATGCCATAAGAGGCCGACCCGACAACGATAGGAAGCATCTGCGGTGCGCTAGTCAAGTTGAATCTATATCCTCGGTAAGTCACAAGGCTTGATTGATTTGTCGAGCTCCACCATCAGTACCGATGAGTGTTTGTGTCTCCAGAGGTCGTTAATGCTGTGGATGTATTGTCGGAAAAGGAGATAATTTCTCGACATCTATTCTCACTGTGCGACATTCAACATTTGAAAGAGTATCATACTGGGAGGAGAAGCTGAGGTCTTGCACAAGGTGTGACATCTTTCCACTGCTCTCAAAATGCCATTCGATCTCGCTTGTCTCATCCGAAATGTTGAATAATCACCAGCATCAAAGGGACAGGGTTGAGCAACCCTAGGTGCCTAAAAGTAGATTTGCCACCACATTATATATTGCAGGAACCAGTCGCTCCCCACTACTAGATACAATTGATTGGTGTGATTTTATTATAAATTCATGTATTAGTATTATAGGTGTGTAAAGGTTCTAAATACGTGGAGGCGCAGTGCAAATGAATGAGGCACAAAGGTGCAGAACATGCCATATGATGTTATTCGTCAACATTTGAAGGTTTTAAACTTGGCTTGAAACGGCCGCAACATGCGAAAACTAGAGTGGGGCATTCGTATTCTAAGCCAATCATCGGCCAGGCTACTTTGCCTCTCCTGCTCCCCTTCCCAGTCTCGATTATAAAAAGATGAAAGGCAACTGGAAATAGGTCAGGGTACAGTAATTCATATATTTCTTACTTTGATCGTCTGCGAAATAATCTCAAGAAAATACAACGGCGACATGTCCGATGCAGATTATCGGCAAGACAACGCCATGGAAACGCCCCTCCCGGAGCCAACTCACATTCTCTGGATCCCATCCTACAATTCTTTCACAACATCAATTCGAGTTCTAGACCTCACACAACATCTATTGCCAGTTTACCATGGCAACAACCTGGACGTTGATAGTTCGAAATTCCGGGATTGTCTAAAGCAAATTGTTATGACCCTCCAAAAGAAAGAGGAGCAAAAGTGTGAGGATGGTATATACATGTTGAACAAAGGCAAATGGAATTCGAAGTTATATCACCTCATTCGCACACATCACGCACCTTCTAATGAAGTCAATTCAGAAGACATTCAACAAACGAACCTCAAGAAGTGCACCGGTGATGATAGCAGTTCAACAACCGAACAAGACAACAACGATATTCAGTGGAGCGACGAAAATTGTATAGCGACGATTCAGCGAACCTCTCAACTATCTCTCTCATTCCGCATGGAATTTCCGCCCCATTCTGTTCACTCTTCTCACCCAGTTGATATCAAGCGGGGTCAGATAGTCCCAAGAACCCAAATTTTCGTGAAAGACTCCATTCAATACACATGGGAGATGGAGTCTGGTATCAAAGACTTCAGGCAGACTTTGTTTAAAACCACAGCCGGGAGAAATATTGCGGTCGCCTTTTTCAGAAGAGTGGAGCAATTGGTAGGTATACGAGGAAAGCTTTTGATTGTGGATGAAAAAGCTGGAGTTGATCATGTGGTAGCCCTGCTAAGCACAATGGGAACCTATAAGGGCGGTGGGGGATGAGGTCCTTGCATAAGAGTTGGACACTTAATCATTACATGAATGCGAGCTGCAGAATATCGTTCAATTTAGGGTTTCAAATCTTCTGTCCTGTGTCCAGGTGAAGTTGGGGTGCCGTGCGGCCAGGGAAGTGGTAAGGTCTGCAGGGTGCACCGGTTAGAAATATTATACAAAACACTGTCCCTTCCCTGGTAAGACAGAGCCGCCACGAGAGAAGTCACGGATATCGTAGTGACTGCTAGCTTCGTCCAGCGAGGTAACTTCCACTCCTTAAGACCAGATGTAGTCTTCCTTATGCGATTTCTCTCTGCGGGGATGGCGTTGCTATCAGAAATGGGAAAAGCCTGTTGTCCAAGGGTTCCAGCAAACTGGCTGGGTTCCGATCCAAATCCGTCGTATAATGGACAAGCCAATTTGGAGCCTTTCAACAAGTTGTACACTGGCGTCAGCAATGTGTATCTTCCGTCGTCTTGTTTCCACAATCTGAATACCAGATTGTGCTTCTCTGGGCTCTGATATATGTATCCCAGAATCGCACATTCACCCGATCATAAATCCGTGCCGAAGAGGCAGGCTTCGCTACGGTTGGGAGTCTTTTGAATAGCTTGGGACATAAGCCAATAAAAGCATATCTTTACATGCAATGCCCGCTAGTCCGTTAAAATGAAATGTTTAATTTTGCTACCATTTTACAAGAAAAACATATCAAAGTTATTATAGAATGAAGAGGAATGTATAAATAAATAGTATTAAAATAATCATACCTAGGTATGGTTCTCTATGAATAGGTGTCGTGGCTTCGACTGAAGATTTTGATTAGGAAGAAAACAACATTTTTTAATATCCAAATAAACACTCATGCGGTCATCCATATACATATTTTGTCTAGACACTTTGTAAATTATGTGATGGATGAATTTGAATACTCTATCCATCTTCCAGTCAGCCACTCACTCGATTTACTGGCATCTTCGGCTTGCCACTGTCCAGGAAAGCATCGAGATTGTTCCAATTCTCTGCCTCAAAATTCGCCCAGCTCGTACCGGAACACACTCCAATATGCGGTAACAAGGTGACCATCCAGTTCTCTTTGAGCTCATCATGGACCTTTGGCTCATTCTCATGAACATCAAGCCCGATGCCCACGACCTGCCCTGCTTCCAGCGCAGATACCAGGGCCTCTTCATCGATGATCTTTCCACGCGCGATATTGACTACGCGGAGGCCCGACTGCTTGGCAACTGCAAACTCACGTTGCGACAGGAGATGATGTGTGTTTGGCGTATACGGCGCAGCGACCACGACGCAATCACTCAAAGCGAGCATCTCGAGCAGATCACGGTAGTAAGTGGCCCCTCCCCTGAGCCGCGCCTCTGCATCGGGCTTTCTGCGTGGCCCCTGGTACACAATCTTCATGCCCAGCGCAGCCTCACATTTTTGCGCTATTGCGATGCCAATGTCGCCCATACCAATAACCCCCAACACCATGCCAGCCGGATCAACAGCTTTGGTGCCAAGTTCCCGGCTCTTCTGCCAATCGAACCTGGCACACCACTGCGCATAGCTTAGGTACCGGAATGTCTCGAGCACGAGCGACAGGCCCGTGTTTGCGACCGCCTCTGTGCATGCGTTGGGTGTGTTGCAGTACCAGATTCCGCGCGCAGTCAATGCGTCGATGTCGGCTGCATCGTATCCGTGTCCACTGCAGCAGATGAGTTTCAAGCTGGGAGGATAGTGCGGGATTGTTTTGTTGGTGAAGACGAGGTGCGATGCATAAGGCCCGGCTTTCAGCCAGCCTGTTCGCACGATGGCGGTGAGATTGCAGTATTCGCCACCTGGTTGCAGGCGACTGATGAATTCGTCGACAGATGTGCAGTCATATGTCAGAAAGTTGACTTTTTCTGCTAGGGCTTGCCGTCGGAGATGGTCGATGTGTTGAACGCTGGACTCGATGAGGAGGATGCAGGGCTTTGCGGCCATTGTGGCAGTCTCCATGTATCAACCGGAAAGCGCGTGAATGACTTTGAATCTAGTGTTACTTATTGAACATCTCCCAATGTATGTCCGCCCATTGAATTGGATCTTGACATGACTGACCCCGCAGCGATAACGTCGCTATCTATCTATCGGTGTCGCACTTCTGTGCGAGCGCTGTCAAACCGGCCTCGGTCCTGCTTGCCGGTAGGCAATCTGTTGCGACCGGCTGCGTGCGCGACTTGCCGAGTGGAGAAAAGTCCATAAGGGAATCGGCAATGATGGAGGCAGATACAGTCCGTTAAGCTAGAAGTACAAAGGAGGATTGGGCAGATCGTACCGAGTACTCACCGGCAGCCTTTTCCTTATGTGGCTGATGGAAGTAGTACTACTATAAACAAGACACAATCCCCTGGCTCCGTGGACCATATCATATACAAACCACATTCATTTGCTTTATCTATAGCCAGACAATACTCCAACATGTCACAGACTGGCATTCGAATCGCGATCGACCGCGGGGGCACGTTCACAGACGCATGGGCGCAAATCCCCGGCCATCCCACCGACATCATCTTCAAAGTTCTCTCCGTCTCACCCGGCGAGTACGACGATGCGCCTACAGAATGCATCCGACAAATCCTCGAGATCGCCAGTGGCTCCGCCATTCCTCGCGGCACACATTTGGACCTCGGGCCCGTCGAGTCCATCCGCATGGGCACTACAGTGGCCACGAACGCATTGCTCGAGCGCAAAGGCGAACGGGTTGCGCTGCTCATTACCAAGGGATTCCGGGATCTTCTCAGGATCGGAAACCAGGCTCGACCGAATATCTTTGATCTGTCAGTACAGCGGTTGACTCAATTATACGAGGCCGTGGTGGAAGTCGACGAGAGGGTCACAGTGGAAGGGTTTTCAGAGGATCCAGAGCCAAAAACGATCGACGTAGACTCCGATCCGAAACTGCAGGTTGGGCTGACGGGGGAAGTTGTGCGCGTGTTGCGCTCACCGGACCTGGAGGCTGTTCGAAAGGACCTGCTTTCCCTTTGGGAGCTTGGCTATCGCTCCGTGGCCATTGCACTAATGCACTCATACACATTCCTCGAGCACGAGACGGCCCTCGCAAAGATTGCCCGGGAGCTTGGCTTCAGAGTTACAGTTTCGTCGGAGCTGCAAGCCATGGCGAAAATCGTTCCTCGCAGCCAGTCTGCCGTGGCTGATGCCTATCTCTCGCCTATGACCGAGAAGTACCTGGATGGATTTAGGAAAGGGTTCAAGGGCGAACTAGCAGATGAGAACGGGAGAAAGGTTTTTGTCAACCAGTCCGACGGCGGGCTGACCTCGATCGCGAATTTCTCTGGTCTGCGAGGTGTGTTGAGTGGACCAGCTGGCGGCGTTATTGGCATGTCGCGAACATGCTATGATGCAGAGGATGGAACGCCGTTGTTGGCGTTTGATAGTAAGCTGTGACACTCCAGAGAGATGGGCTAGCCCTGAGCCCATTGAGACAAGCCTCTATGTACATACTGACAAATGTTTAGTGGGTGGTACTAGCACCGACGTCGCCAGATTTGCCGGAACCCTGGAGCACATCTTCGAAAGCACCATTGCACAAGTGACTATCCAGACACCACAGCTTGACATAAACACAGTGGCTGCTGGAGGTGGGTCAATGCTCTTCTGGGAGAATGGCCTCTTCAAAGTTGGCCCTCATAGCGCTGGGGCGCACCCGGGCCCAGCATGCTACGGACGAGGGGGCCCGTTGACCGTGACGGACGCAAATCTCTTCCTGGGACGCGTGATTCCTGAATACTTCCCAATGCCGCTTGACCTGGGCATTGTCAAGGAGAAATTCACAGCACTTACAGCAGTCATCAACGCCGAGAAAGATGGCTCGTCACAACTCACGCCAGAGGAAGTAGCAGTGGGATTCCTGTCAATTGCGAATGCAACCATGACTCGCCCGATCAGAACCTTGAGCGAGGGACGTGGATTTGAGACCGCTGCTCACAACCTTTGTTGCTTCGGCGGAGCTGGTGGACAGCACGCGGTTGCCATCGCGAGAGATCTCGGAATTCGACGAGCGCTTATCCCTCGCTACTCGAGTATTTTATCCGCGTACGGAATGGCGCTTGCCGATGTGGTCGTGGAGAACCAAGAGCCCGAAGCAACCTCTTTCAACGTGGATGCGATCCCGCGGCTCAGGGAGCGATTTGCCAGACTTACGAATGCCGGTGTAGCAGGCCTCATTTCTCAGGGGTTCTCAGAGCCCCAGATTCGCCACGAACTATTCTTGAACATGCGTTATCAGGGAAGCGATACGGCGCTGATGATTGCTATGCCCACGAGCAACAACTTTGAGGACTTTGGAAGCACGTTTGCCGCTCGCCATCAGCAGGAATTTGGTTTCACGCAGCCACGGGAGATTTTGATTGACGATGTTCGCGTGAGAAGTATCGGCAAGGGCATGGATGTGACTCTTTCCAGTCCGTGTGCGGAACTGAAGAAGCTTGACAACTCCCCACCTTCAACTCCAGTTCAGCCAGACGGAAAAACCAAGGTCTACTATGAACAGTGTGGCTGGGTTGAGGTTGGCCTTTACTCGCTCAAGGGTCTTTTACCTGGCACCCGCATCAGCGGTCCTGCCATGGTCATTGACAAGACTCAAACGATCATTATCGACCCAGCCAGCGAAGCTATCATCCTACCAGAGCACGTCGCAATTGAAATTGCCGGAATGGAAAAGCCTGAAATCAGTACAGATGCCGTTGATCCTGTCCAGCTCAGTGTTTTTGGTCACCGTTTCATGAGTGTGGCAGAGCAAATGGGACATACTATGCAAAAGACCTCAATTTCAGTAAACATCAAAGAGCGACTAGATTACTCGTGCGCTGTATTCTCCGGGGATGGCAGTCTGGTTGCCAATGCCCCTCACATTCCGGGCCATCTGGGCTCAATGAGCTATGCGATTGCCTATCAAGCACGTCGATACAAACCCGGCGAGCTGAAGCCTGGAGACGTGCTTCTAAGCAACCATCCTAGCGCGGGCGGCACCCATTTACCAGACCTGACTGTTACGACGCCTGTCTTTGACGACGACAATAATCCTACCAAGATCCTCTTCTTCGTTGCCAACAGAGGCCATCACGCCGATATTGGCGGTATCCAGCCAGGCTCCATGCCTCCACACTCCACGGAGCTCTGGCAAGAAGGCGCAGCAGTAGAGTCCTTCAAGGTCGTCAAGGAGGGCGAATTCGACGAGCCGGGCTTGCTCGAAATTCTCGTCGACATACCGGCGTCGTATCCGGGGTCAAGCGGCACGCGTACTCTGCGCGATAATATTGCGGATATCAAAGCCGCGATTGCGTCCAATAAAAAGGGCATCCATTTGATCAAGGCGTTGATAAGGGAGTACACTTGGCCGGTGGTTGAGTATTACATGCAGGCAATTCAGGACAACGCCAGCCAGGCCACGCGTGATCTTCTTAAGATAATTGCTCACAAGTTCCAGGGGCAGCCCCTGGAAGCAATCGACTATCTCGATGATGGAACCCCTTTGGCTCTGAAAATAAACATTGAAGAGAGCGGAGATGCGATATTCGATTTTACCGGCACCGGGCCTGAGCACTTTGGCAACTTGAATTGTCCACCGGCTATCATGTTCTCCGGAATTATGGTAAGTTAGAACGAACATCAACCGTCCTCCTGGCTGAAGATCTCTAACACGCTTGCTGAAAGTATTGCCTTCGATCAATGATATCATCCGACATTCCACTCAACCAGGGCTGCCTCAAGCCCATCAAGATAACTGTCCCACCCAACACCCTCCTATCTCCGTCGCTCAAAGCCGCAACTGTGGGCTCCAATGTCGAGACATCGCAGCGAATTGTCGATTTGATCTTCAAGGCATTCCGTGCAGCTGCAGCTTCGCAAGGAACCTGCAATAACCTGACCTTTGGCTACGGTGGCACCGACCCGACGACTGGCGTCGTCACCAAGGGCTTTGGCTACTACGAGACTATCGCCGGCGGCTCTGGCGCTGGCGCAGACTGGGATGGCGAGAGCGGCGTGCACACGCACATCACGAACACCCGCATCTCGGACCCCGAGACCTTCGAACGGCGGTACCCCGTGATCCTCCACGAATTCTCCATTCGGACTGGTAGCGGCGGCGCTGGTCGACACCGTGGCGGCGATGGGTGTATCCGCGACATCGAATTCCGGCTACCAATGCAGGTGTCGATCCTTTCCGAACGGCGCGTGATTGCGCCGTATGGCATGGCCGGTGGCAAGGAAGGGAAGAGAGGCGTCAATATCTGGCTGCGGAAGTATGCAGATGGAAGCAGTCGGTCGATTAGTCTGGGTGGTAAGGCGACGACGCAGATGAGCGCGGGCGATCATATCATTGTCTACACGCCTGGCGGCGGTGGGTATGGGAAGGACCCGAATGTGAAGCAAGATCGCGCTTTGCCGGATATCTTCAAGATCAAAGACAAGTTTGTGCCGGGCTCGTCGATATTGTGGACGCAGGGGAGTGTTGCAGAGAGGAGTGCGACGGCTACGAGTAGTTGAACCTAGGACTATATACCATTGAATTCTGCTCTTTTTTCACATTTATACTATACGACTGCACTATGAAATAAACAAAACATCGATGTTAACAGTACATTTTGCGTCTGCTCCCTTTCATTCGTAATCTCGCGCAGCTATTCGATCCGGATTATCTGGAATCATGTTTGGGAGCGGATTGTTCCATCTCGACCAACTTCTCCCTTCCCAAACCTCTTCAACCGGCAGTAGCTCAGCGGCGATGAGTTTTGCATTACGCTCATTTTCGGCCCAAACCCTAATCATTAGTTTCATTGTCAGTCTTTACACACATTCCAGTTCTGCGTGTGAGGCTACATACCTCAAGATATTCAGTCCCACCAGTTTCTTCACCTGCTCATCCGTCGCTCCTCGTCGCATCACAGCCTCAATCAACCGCGGATAGTCTGCCACGGAGGTGATACCATTCGCCAGCGTGACGGTACCATCGAAATCACCGCCAATGCCGACGTGATCCCATCCTGCGAGACGCACAATATGCATGATATGATCCACGACCGTCTCGATATCGGCCGCATCGGGATCCTCGGCATTCAGAAAGCGCTTGACGAACATGACCATCAGCAGACCGCCATTCGACTTGAGAAGTTTGATCACGTCGTCGGGCGCATTGCGATAATTCCGCGCCAAAGAATAGCAAGTACTGTGACTGAAGATTACAGGAGACCGCGTCATCTCCAGCACCTGTCTCATCGTGCGATGCGACGCATGCGACAAATCGACCATCATACCGAGACGGTTCATCTCGCGGATCGCGGCCGCCCCGAACGCTGACAGGCCTGCATCCCTGCCAGTCGCGGTCACCGTGGCGGCCGCTGTTGCGTACGCGTTGTCGCTGTTGTGTGTGACGGTGATGTAGCGAACCCCCAGATCCCACAACTGCCGAATCACTGCGATCGATGAGCCGGTTTGGTGCAGGCCCTCGGCGCCGAGCGCGGATGCTATGCGCCCGGCTTTGAATGCCTTGACGGCATCAGACGCCGTCGCGCAAAATTCCAGCTCGGGCGTCTTCTCGATGAAGCGACGCGCTACGTCGATTTGTTCCAGCGTGTCGCGCACGACGTGGCTGGGGTCGTCGAGGTTGGCTGTGTCGGGGCATTCCATGAAGACAGACCAGAACTGGCCGCCGACGCGGCCCTGCTGCATTCGCTTTAGGTCTGTATGGCTGGCCAGGCCTAGAAATTTGTAGTTTGGCTGTTCAGCATTGGATTTAAAAATAAAAGAGAGACGAGAGATGTCTTACCTTCGCGAAACTTGAATTTGCCACCATTGACCTGGTTTTGCACCTCAATGCGAAGCAGGTACGGCAGGTCATTATGGCCGTCAATCAGGGGAGTGCTTTTGAGCACTCGAGCTGCTCGAGCTGCATAATCCGTGTCCGCGATATGATGATTCTTGTTTGGTCCCAGCCGATGATATGCGATCCATAACGAGCCAGTGAGTAAGGTGAAAAGACAGACCGACCCCAGGTGGTCGAGGTACAGTGTTTGGCCTGCCATGGCTCGTTGATCGAGTCTCGCTTAATACTGGCACAAAATGCAACGTAACTACTTTTTAACGGTGGTATCTCAGTTTGACAAATGCCTGTCGCGCGATTTATCAGACTGAGATCGCATATGCGCGATCCCGATCTTAGGGTTAGGGTTACCGGCAGCGTCGAGCTCCTGCCGGTCAACCGGATGATCTAGGGTTATCAGGGTTATCAACGTTATCAACGTTATCAGTTGGAGATACCACGACTGAGCGCAGCCATGATCGGGGCCCTGTTGTAAGTTACGCGCCTCAACGCAGAGTATATATTTATATACCTGCTCGCCAGGCATGAGTGCTGATTGTTTTCGACATGAACAATCCCAGTTCTTACCAAACATGGAGACAAAACCAACAAAAGAGAGCCCAATGGCAAAGGTCTGTGAAGCACCAGCACCACCCGCCGGCGAAGGCACAACCGAGATCTACATTGATCCAGTCAAGGAAGCGCGCATGATGCGTAAATTTGACGTGAGACCACGTTCCTTCCACTTAAGTCTCCTGACAATCAGACCAACTAATGCAATTCATGCTTGCATGCATCCAGTTTTGCGCCATCGGCTTGCTGGGACTGTTCTACATGATGGCCAACCTGGACCGCAGCAATATAGGAAATGCGCAAACCGCCGGAATGCCGGAAGACTTGGGCTTGGTAGGGAATCAGTTTGGCACGGCTACCACTTTGCTGTAAGAAGTAACCACCGCGTTCAACTTGGTACTGAATCCACTAATGATGGAATCTGCAGGTACGCGACTTACGTTCCATTCGAGGGACCGGTTGCAGTCCTGCTGAAGATCATTGGACCCAAGCCTCTTCTCTCTACGTGTGCTTTCTGCTGGGGAATCACGACTCTTGGGATGGGTTCGTTGTGCATACCTTAGAACATAATAAATATCGTTTGGATGCATACAAGCTGACACGAGGATACTGTTTATACAGCATTCATACAGTCTTGGAAGGGTCTCTACGCGTGCCGGCTGCTCACCGGCTTCTTCGAAGCGGGCCTAATCCCCTGCATCAACGTCTACATCGCGCTCGTGTACAAGAAGAGCGAGCGTGGCAAGCGGTCTGCCGTCATCTTCGCCTTCAGCGCCTTTTCGAGCGCGTTTGGTGGCATTCTCGCCTACGGGCTCACACAGGTCCACGGACCGCATGGTTGGGAAGGTTGGCGCTGGCTATTCGCCGTCGAGGGAGCCATGACTCTGGTGCTTGTGCCCCTATTCTTCTTCCTCTTTCCCAAACATCCAAATACGGCATGGTTTCTCACGAGCGAGGAGAAGAGCATGATGCAGGCGCGCTACGACAATGACCCGCACTGGGGACAGGATGAGGTGTTTACCTGGGCCGAGTCGTTGAGCGCGTTCGTTGATCCCAAATGGTGGGCGTTCTGGGTTTATCAGTTTAGCGTCGACATATCCCTGTACGGCTTCACGACGTTTCTGCCCAAGATCGTTTCAGGGCTGGGATACTCGGGCGTGCACGCAAACCTGATGACGGTGCCGATCTACATGGTCGGGCTGGTCTGGTTTCTGACGATCGCGTACTGCTCCGACCGAGTTGGACTGCGAGGTCCGTTCCTCGCTGGGCCCTTGCTGTGTCTGATTATTGGCTATGCAATCTTGATTTCGGTGGAGAGCTTGAAAGTGCGATTTTTCGCATGTTTCGGTACGTTTTCCTTTCATCGGCCAGCTCATGGAACTGACGCATATACCTAGTGGTTGCCCTTGGTATCTATCCAACAACGGGCTTGTCGCTCATGTGGCTCCAAGACAATACGGCTCGTCATTTCAAGCGGGCCACCATGGTTGGAATGACTCTTTGTTTCGGCAACACCGCGGGTGTCGCTGTTGGTCAGATTTTCACGACCGAGTCCGCGCCGCGGTATATCAAGGGATTGTCTATTAGTTTAGGTCTCGCGGTGGTAGCGTTGGCCATGGTGGGCGCGTTGTCGGTGGGGATGATGATGGCGAACAAGAGGCGGGCTGCGCGGATCCAGAGAGCCGAGGAGTCAGGGGAAGTGTTGGAGAAGAGACCAGAGAAGGGGGACTACGATGTATATTTCCGGTATTCGCTGTAGATGAGTAGTACGTACTTGGGTGGGCTGTAGCGGTTGTTAGTTACTCCACAGCTAATCTACTGCTTATCATTCAAGGCTCCACTGATAACAACCTGCTTCTTCCCTCTTCGAATAAATACAACCAGTCATACATGAGTCTCCAAGCTCAAATCCCCATGGCACCTCCAGCTAAGCGCCAAAGGCGCATATACGTAGCGTGAGTAGCGATTTTCATCCTGCATTGCTCACGCTAATCCTCTACATTAATCAACAGCTGTCGGCGTTGTCACTCGCAGAAAATCAAGTGCTCTGGAATCCAGCCGTGCCGGGGATGCTGTGTCTCGGGCAACCGTGACCAATGCCAGTTCCCCCCTCGCGACCGCAAAATCTCCGTGTCAGAAACGTAGGCGAGGCCATTCCATCGTGTAAATTATTTCCCAGTAACAAAGGCAATACAATCAGGTACATCAAGAAGCTGGAAGGCGAAGTACGAGACTTACGAGCGCAGCAACAGCAACAGCAACAGCTACTAAGCGCTCCGTCCGAGACCAGCATCTACGAGGCTCCTCCAAGTGTTATTGTTGCTGTTGCGAATAATGACCAGGGCCAGAACTCGCCAGCGCAATTCACAGACACTGATGTGTCAAACCCGCTACTGGAATCGCCCACCGGGTTTGTTGCAGCCGGCCCATTGTCACCGCCAGTCTACATTGGCGAAACGTCCTGTGTTGCCTTTGGCGATACGCTTCTGCAATGTGTGGATAAAGATACAGATCTCGCGCTCTGGCCGCGGCCGACATATTTCCAGCACGATCTTTTCAATCGCCTTGTGCGGTCCGATATCGTCTTGCCGGACCGGATCCAGTCTCGACTTCTTGTGGAGGTTGCAGTGCGGTTCATAGGAACCGATTACCATCTGCTACTGAAGAAGACGTTCTATGGAAAGCTGGATCGAATATGTGCTGATGAAGAGCCCCGGGATCTGGTGTGGATATGCAAGTTTTTCATCTTGTTGGCGCTGGGGGAGCTGTACTCCAATCGCTCGCGCAGAAACACCAGCCAATGCGTGCCGGGCACAGATTACTTCCTTCAGGCTACGGGCCTGTTGCAAGATTTATATGAAAGTCCATCCGTCGAGCAGGTGGAGATAATGATTCTTTTCGTAAGTGCTGTTCCATTAGTGTACTTACGCACTGGACGAGAAGTTCCCGGCCGCTCTGACAATAGACATACATGCAGTGCTTCTATGCGAATGCGCTAGGGCGCACAAAGTCCGCATATACATATATTGGGATTGGGATGAGAATGGCCTTGGCTTTGGGCCTGCATAGGAAGTTACCAACCGACACCATGCTCAACCCTGTAGAGCGCGAGCATCGAAAGCGCGTCTGGTGGACACTATATACCATGGACCGACTGTGCAGCTCCATTTTTGGCTATCCCCTACTGATCAGTGATTCCTTGATCGATGTGGAGCTACCGACCGACGACGGTCTCAGCGCATCTGAGCAAGAGGAGTTTTCGGATCCTGCGCACTTGATCGCGACGGTCAAACTTGCCAGAGTCACAGGTCAAATCCGTACGTCGCAGCCTCAATTCTCCTCCTTCTTGCCAAACTGACAAATTTGAAATATAAAAATGTAGTAAGTGACCTGTATTGTTTACCGCAACGGACCCACGAACCGTTTGTGCAACGAGTACACCGCATCATCCTGAGCCTGAGGAAATGGGACGAAGAGCTACCCGCAAAGCTGAGTTTGCAGCAAGAGCATTTGCCTCGCCATGTCACAAGTCTACATCTGCACTATAACAAGTGCGTCATCTCAACGACCCGGCCCATCTTACTCTATCTCTTCAAGAACCGCTTTTCCCTTACGGCTGACGCGGCCGGGGCCAGAGCCGCTTCGCCACGCACATTCTCACCAACAACGCTCGCGCTCGCAGAAAGCTGTGTTCAGGCCGCACGAGCATCCAATTCAATACTATCCCGATGTTTCGTAGAGGGCTCTTTGGCATCCTTTGGCTACTTTGATGCACATTACCTCTTCTCCTCCACACTCATTCTCATCATGTCGGCGGTCATGGACCCCAACGTGGCCATGTCCGACGCCATTTCGTACGCGTTCACAATCCTCAAGGCGATGAAGGAAGACGGCAACATCCCTAGCTGCGACTACTACGAGAGGCTGCAGAGAACAAGGGCTAGTGTGGGCAAGATGAGGGAAAATCACGAGAGCCGTGGCCGTTCGAAGTCACCAGCCGCACTTGCTACTACCGGCGGAGGCGAGACGGTATGGGAAGCGCAGATACCGCCGCATGAAGCAGATGGTGGTGGACCAGTGTTGGCGTTCACTGACGGTGTTCCGTTGGGCCATCCACTCATAGATAGTTTCCTAGCAGATCAGGGCTTCGTCCGGACTGACGGGATGGATCCCGAGGACCAGACTCTGCGGGATTTGGCTTGCGAGTTGGGGGATGAGTTTCTTTTCGGGGCGCAGTAGTTTAGATTTACGAGTGGTATCTTTCAGACATAAATTATATCTCCTATTCAACGATAGATATGACGGTATCAAGACCGGCAGTCGGGAGCGTGGCCCGAGTCAGTCAACCAACATCCATAGATGGTCCCGATAGTTTCTCAGCATACTGTCGGCTAGCAGTTGTTTTTACCGTCCATATAACTTCAATTTACATTGCATTCTTTTCTGCCTCACAACTCGTCTGGTCCTGAACCAGCCATCCCATGCATGCCGACACAATGGAGAACCAGTCCCCTGTCACGCTACTCAAACAACTAATGTCAATCCCATCTACGAGCGACGAAGAAAACGCCATTGGCATATTCCTCGCGCAGCACCTGCAATCGCTGGGCTACACCGTCGAGCGAATACCTATCAGCCCAGACAGCACTCGGTGCAACGTCTATGCCTACCTCGGCTCCTCGCCGAAGACACGAGTATGCCTGACCTCTCACCTGGACACTGTGCCGCCACACATCCCATTGCACGAGACTGCCGACACTATCTACGGCCGCGGCGCATGCGACGACAAAGGACCTCTTGCCGCGCAAATCATCGCGCTCGAAGAACTGCGCAGCGAAGGACTTGTGCAGCGCGATGATGCGTCTCTGCTCTTCGTCGTTGGCGAGGAAAAGGGCGGGCCGGGGATGCTTGCCGCCAACGACATGGGCCTGGCCTGGGACGCGGTGATATTCGGCGAGCCGACTGAAGGCAAACTCGCAGTCGGGCACAAGGGCCACTTTGTGTTTGAGCTGGTGGGCCAGGGGGTGCCTTCGCACTCTGGCTATCCGCACCGTGGACGCAGCGCTATTGCGGACATGACGGCTCTACTCGCGGAATTGGAGCAGATCCAGTTCCCAGCGTCGGAAAGGCTTGGGCCGTCTACTTTTCACTGCGGGCAAATTCGTGGAGGCGTCGGATACAATGTGCTGGCTGCTGAATGTGTGGCGCTTTGCGCGGTGCGCGTGGCGAGTGATTTGCCCGGGGTTGAGCGATTGGTAGAGGAGGCGGTGTCGAGACATGAGCATGTTCGTCTAGAGAAGAGATTCTCTTATCCAGAACTGTACTTGGACCATGATGTGCCTGGGCTGGGGACAACGCCTGTTGCATTTGGGACTGATGCGCCACGCCTCAGGGGTGAGCATAGGCGATATCTGTATGGGCCGGGATCGATTTTGTTGGCGCATGGAAAGAACGAGCAGATTAGCAAGGCAGAGCTGCTGGAGAGTGTGCAGGTGTACAAAAGAATTGTCAAACACTGTCTAGCATCGTGAAAGGATCTCGGATGAACTGACTGATCGGCAACTGATGCATCGAGCCGGCCAGGCAGACTGTATCGCAGGCCGTTAAATCTATCAAAGTCCGCATATAAAATAATTGACTACGGTAACCTTAATGAATGGGTTTATTTTTATTTATTTTTTTTCCTCCTTTCTTCTATTGCTTCATTGCATACTCAACTAAGCCCTAAGCCTCGACTGGTACCTCCCTAACAACGAGCCCATTCCCAACAGGTTCTTGGACCAGATATACTCTCCATTGGCTGCCTGGACCTCTCACATTTCGATTCACCATCACTCTTTTGAAAATGACCCTCAAAAACCTGGGCGACCTACCAGTCCTCCCGCTCCCAGAGTCTTTCGCATTGACAGCAGCGTACAACGACGACCCCTTCCACCACAAGGTCAACCTAGGACAAGGCGTCTACCGCGACAACAATTGCCGGCCATGGGTCCTACCCAGCGTTAGACAGGCAAGAAGACTACTGCAACGAAATCCAATGCATCTATCTGATACTTGACTCCATCTCAGGCCGAACAAACCCTGCACAACCAACACGTCAACCACGAATACCTCCCCATCGCCGGCGACGCCCGATTCCTCGCCGCAGTCCGCACACTCCTCTTCGGCCCTCGCATCACGAACAACATCGCAAGCATTCAAACGATCGCCGGCACAGGCGCCAACCACCTCGCCGCGCTCTTCTGTGCGCGCACACTCCGCCCAGAAAACGTCTTCATCTCCAATCCGACATGGGACAACCACCACCTAATCTGGAGCGTGGCCGCGCCGAACGTGACGCAAAGACTCTACCCGTATTGGGATCCTGCGACGCGCGGGCTCAATCTCGATGGCATGTTAGCCGAGCTCGAACGCTCAGCAGAGCAGAATGACGTGGTGATATTGCATGCGTGCGCGCACAACCCTACGGGCATTGATCCGAGCCGGGATCAGTGGAAAAGGGTCGCGGAAGTTGTCGCGCGCAAGAAGCTCTTTGTAGTGTTTGATTGCGCGTACCAGGGCTTTGCGTCGGGCGATGCTGATGCCGATGCGTGGGCGGTTCGCGAGTTTTACTCTATCCTTTTCAGCGAGTCGTCGGAGTCGGAGTCAATGCCAGCAGGCATGCTGGTCTGCCAGTCTCTCTCCAAGAACTTTGGGCTATACGGCGAGCGCATTGGCGCGCTACACCTGGTTACTCCCTCAATCTCAGCCGAAGGCGCAAAAGCGCATTTGCTGCAATTAGTGCGTGCCGAAATCTCGTGTCCGTCTCTATTTGGGGCACGGCTTGTGCATACCGTTCTGGACGATGCTGCAGCTGGGGGGCTCCGCTCCCAGTGGCAAGATGATGTGCGCACTATGGCGCTCAGGATCAAGACCGTTAGGGGGTTGTTGAAGGCGGAATTGGAGCGCATTGGGGCGCCGGGGGACTGGAGCCATGTTGAGCGGCAGATTGGCATGTTTAGTTTCACAGGGCTGTCGAGTCAGCAGGTGCAGGCGTTGCGCGAGAGGCACCATGTTTACATGTTGAGTAATGGGCGGATGAGTTTGAGCGGGTTGAACGAGGGCAATGTGGCGTATGTTGCGACAGCTATCAAAGACGTGCTGGCATAGTTTATACCTAGTTGTTGGTTGGATATCTTTTCATCACTCGTGGCCTGGGGATTATTCACAGTAGCTACGTAATTCCATGTTTTTAACAAGCTTTCATTGCAGTACTACAGAGGTCATAAGTATATCTAAACAACACCATCTCTACTCTTCCGTCACATCAAAATCAAGATCATTCTCGAGCAAAATTGCATACGTCCGGAGCGAGTCACAAAACACCTGCATCATCTCGAAAACATGCCCGCCCTTGAGTATCTCCGACAACAACCGTACCAGCATCGCACCCATGCGCCGTAACTGCTCAGGCCCAAATTCCCCAGCCCGGTCACGACCCGGCGGTGGCGGCGCCATGTCTGCTTCGCGCAGCACACTCGTAATGATCCTGATCAGGCGCAGCGTATCTCGATGAATATTATCCGTCGTCGGGCACGACGACGCAAGCTTCTCGAGCCACTTGCACAGGAACAGCGCGCATTCGAGGTTTGACAGTGAATGGATTGTGCTCCACGTCAAGGTCTGCGTCCTCGCGACGTACTCCACGCCAAGGCGCACGGGGATGGACAGAGCGTGAATGGATTGGAGGATGGCGTGGTAGATTTGCGGTGTTTGTGCGGCGGGCGTGGGAGCGTTGCAGAACGCTGATGCGATGGCGACGGGATCCCCTGTTTCTAAGCCGCGGTGTGGGCCGAGATTGAAGTGCAGTCTGATGCATGCAATACGGAATATGGCTGTGGCGTTGAAGCCAAGCGGTCCGTTGGGAGACGAAGGCGTGATGGATGGGTCGGTGCTTGTTTCCCAGCTCTTTTGCCAGCGGCGCAGCGCTGCGTGGAAGCGTGTCAGGAACTCGACAGGTAGGGAGGTTGTAGTAGGCTGCTGGTCTTTGGATGACGATGATGATGGTGGTGCTGCTGGGATGCAGAAGGATGCCTCCCAAGCGAGGTAAATGTTTTGGAAGAGTGCGTGGATGAGGATCAGGTTGGCAAAGGATGATAAACTACTGGGCTTGTTGTTGTTCTGGTGAATTGGTTTGTTGCGAAATAACTGGCCGTAGCCGTTGCCGAAGGAGACGCAGTGTGGCCAGTTCGCGTAGAGAGATTTCCATTCCGAGGCGCTTGAAGCTCGCCAGAGCTCCTCTGGCCAGGGAAGGTATAGTGAGCCGACTTCGCTGTTGAGGATCTTTGGAGGCATGTTGTAAAGAATGGTCTGAATGTTACATATCATGTACGCAATGAACTTGGTGCGCCGTTGCCCTTCCTCCTGAATCCAGGTACTCCACGATCCATCGTTGGAATGACAATCGCGTAGGAGAAGTCCACTATGACGGAGATAGAGTGACATTTGACTAGCAATTGTCAGTGTATCGTGAAGCAGGTCGTGATTGCCCCAAGTGCCCAACGTGGTGAGGATAATCTGGGCTTGCAGCACCTCAAAATGAGTCTTCTCAGTACTATCCATAGTCTCAACAACGTGAGGGCGTGGGGTATAAAGCGAATTTGACGGGGTGTTCAGGCTGATGTGGTGGTCAATCAATGCTCGTGACGCGTTGTAGAACGTCACTGCGCGTTCTCGCTCGAAGCGATATTGTGCGCCCATGGCCATGATTGCAAAGGTCAAGGGCGGCGACAGATCCGCAATCGACAAAGTGGCTATGTGCAAAAAGGGTAAATGCCCGTGGCTCCCTGTGAAAAACCCTTCAATGTACCTGCAAAAGACATATTTCGAGGGCACACTAAAAGAGGTCGGAAGGTGGGGACGGGCATGATCGATCTGTTTCAAAATAGACCCGTAGTCCTCATTGCTAATTCGCCACGGGCAATTGGGTTCATCATCATGCTCGCCGGAAGAGTGAGGTCGTGAGTCAAAGTGTTGCGAAGTACCTTCCACGTCCTGGGAATTGGATTCGTCGTTTCGCGGTAAGGATGGGAGCTGGAAATTGGAAAGCGAGGCATCGTCATCCGATGGCGGGCTATCGGGCACAGAGGCCTGGTGTGATGTTCCGGGGTCAATAGACTGCCCTGAGACGCCCGAGGGCGTTGACCCGGATACATCGAGCCCCGGGAGAGAGATGAGATCGTTTGGCAGACCAAACCCTAGTCCTTCCAGGGGAAAGCCGGCATCAATGCTTCCCCATAGAACGTTGAGATCTTCCAAATTTTCCTCAAGGAAACTTTGAGAGGTATCCGGTGGAAGTAACATGGATCCGGAGACGTGGATGTCTTCGGAGTCCTCGACGTTTGCTGGGACAATAGATATCCCATTTAGGTCTCCTTGTGGCAGGGGATGGGTTGACTCGCGGACTTCCAAACGGGCATTCGTGGATCCATCAAACTCGGATTCCAGATGCGTGGCTTCGGTGGGATTATTGTCAAATGGCAATAACCCACTGTAATTTCCAGCCTCTCCATGGCCGGAGGAATCGCTCTCACGTTTCAAGTGACGCGACAACAAGTCACTATTGCTATTCAGTCTCTGGTGCGAGAGCCCACCCAGAAGGGTTGTACGTACCGTCTTGTGAAGTTCTTGCCACAGTGGCAGTGAAATGGCTTCTCGCGTGTATCTGTTCGTGTCAACGGTGGCCACTGCATAGCATCATATAGTACAAGAGCGAGGGAACGCACGGGTCCGCTCGTGGCGGAGGAGGTGTTCTCGTCTGGCGAACCGCCTCCGACAGAATCTACATGGCGCGACTTCAATTCGAGGCCGCATGGCTCCAGCTGTGCGTCATGTTTGAAGCAGTTCAGTTATCAGTCGAGGTGGAGACCGCGACGGCTTTCGCGCCGACCAGGATATTACATAAGCAGACCGGATATTGTTGCATTTCAACAATGTGAAAGGTGGACTATTGGGGTGATATTTTGGTCATGAAGCACGAGTTGTTTTTGCACACCTCGCATTGCTTAGACGCTTCCTTATCGGGAGATAGCATTTTGTTCGAATCTTGGTGACAGTACATTAACCCCCTGTTACATCTTAGGGTTGAAGCAACACCTAAAATTATATATATTTTTACACATATAACAATTTAACAACACTGCAAGCATCCAAGATGAATTATATCAGCCCCTAAGATAGATCAGGCTAGCTCTACCAACAATATTTTATACGCTACTATAAGTCAAAGCGAGAAACGAACGTAATAAAATCAAACTTCACCAGAGTCCTCCGCATCGGCAACACGCCCCTTCTTCTCCGGCCCCAGAAGCAAAAGCAGAATGCTGTAGACATAGGCAGCGCCCGTTAGAATGCAAATGACCTTGCCATAGTGGTAGCGGTGGATCACCGTATCATTGGCCTCTATCAACGACGACAGAGGAAACCGCTCACCAATCGTAGCTTCAATAGTCGACGAGGCCGAGGACGCTAGATTTCCGAACTGGTAAGCCGATCCAACGACAAACGCCTGGAAGGCAGTCGGGGACAGCTCCAGGATGTAAATCGGGATTACGCTCCAGGCGCCCTGGACGCAGAACTGCTCGAAAAAGGCCACGGCCGTGACTGCGTGTGTCCTGGTGTATGTGTAAGGGTATATGAGGGCGCCACCCACAATACAAATAACGATCATGCTGAAACGCCGACCAAAGATTTGAGAGCAGTATCCTACCGTGGTCCCACCAGTCATTGCACCGAGGTTAGCAACTACCTGCGTGACGGTGACCGCGTTCGTCGAGAAGCCAAAGTCGTTTTTTAACATGGTGGGATATAAATCCTGTGATCCGTGCGAGACAAAATTAAGTCCGGAGGTCAGGAGCACCATGTAGATGAGCAACAGCCAATGATGCTTGATCGCAGCACGGGCATCTGATACAAACTGGGCCGCGACATGGCCACCACGTCCTTCACGCGAAGCCTGTCGATCGCGAAAGGCCTTGGTTTCTGGGAGGCACAGACGGAAAGCAATAATGAGAACGGGGAAAGCTGCGCCAAACCAGAAATATGGCCGCCAGCCGTGACTAGTCGTATTCACGAGAGCGCGCGCAAAGGCGGTTGCAAGCAAATAGCCAAAGGCATAGCCTTGTTGCATGAGTCCTGCTATCAGACCACGAGCTTCTTTGGGGCAGTCCTCCAGCGCGGTGACGGCTGCAACTCCATACATGCCGCCCATTGCGATGCCATACAGAGCACGAACAGCTAGGAACTGTTGATATGTTTGGCAGAAACTCGTGCCAAGCTCCAACACAATAAATAGCACGAGATTGATGATAAAGGGCCTAACAGCCGAGCATCATATTAGCAGGATGATTCTCTTATTTTCTTATCGGGGCATGTCATCAGTGATTTATTGAGAGCGTACCATTTTCGTCCATATCTATCCGCCGCAATGCCAAACAGAATGGAACCAAGCGATCGGAACATTAGCACGAGGGTGATGCCCCAGGTGATGTCCGAAGTGGAGGTCCCAAAGGTCTCCGCGAGATCAGAAACAGTGAGCGACACTGTAAAATAGTCGAACGAGTCCCAGGACCACGCAAGGAACGAGACGGCAAGGAAGCCCCATTGCTGGGCGTTTAACATTGCAAGAAGTGTAAACGGGTTGGCCACGCTGTTCATCGGAGGCTTGAGGGAGGTGAGTCTCGTGGCCAGATATTCCCGAACACTGACGGGCTTGTGTCTTGTAAAAGCGCCATCTTGGATAGAATCGTGCTCCTCATCGTGTATCTTTGCTTTCGAATCGTCGTACATTTTCTTTGTTTTTCCACCAAGTCAAGTCAAGTCAAGACATAGAAAAAGCACCTGCTACCAGCAAGAGCTGCTGCTATAATACTTTCCGGCCTTATTTATTCAGGATCAGAGTTACACGTTCTACATGTCTACAAGACAATGATTGATACCTACTACGCACACCATTGGCTGCTCCTTTTCCCCCGCTCTTCGTGCAAGCTGTCTGGGATCCGGAGCTGTATATCTTCTCCAAAAGCCAAATGCGTCGACCCCTCATGGGGCTATTCTGAACAACTCTGTTGATAACTAACTAGGCCATGTACCAGTGGTGGCTAAGAAGTGGATACATATGTTGGATATTTAGCTTTGGGATTGGAGTCGGAAAGATAAGCGGTTCCGACTCCAACTTTCCTTCGGGAGAATTCACCAATAGCCGAGTTTCAACCCCGAATTTTGTGGTCTTGTAGATTTGCTGCGTTTGATATAGTCCATTCATCCTTGCCATTCTGCCTAGAGTAGTAATACTTTATTGGCGTATTCAGAAATAATCTTCACATCCAAATTCCACGCGTAACTATAAACAACGAAAATTCATGATGAGCTCCACGACTTCTTCGCCAAGGCTGGTGACCGTCGCTGCCTGCCAGCTTGGTCCCGTGCATCTTGCAGACTCCCGACAAGATGTATTGAAGCGCATGCTGTCGCTTCTTGAACAGGCCGCGCAGCAAGGCGCCAAACTAGCAGTCTTCCCAGAGCTCGCTTTTACCACATTCTTCCCCCGCTATTTTCTCGAGGGAGCAGACTTGGACGCATATTTTGACGTCGAGGATCCCGCCAAGGGCGGCATTGAGCAGTCCCCCAACGTCAAGCTTCTTTTCGACCGTGCCAGTGCCCTGGGAATTGATGTGTATGTGGGCTATGCGGAACGCAGTATTCAAAAAGACGGAACTAAAAGCCATGTCGACTACAACTCGAGTGTTTACTACTCCGCGAATGCAAATAAAATAGTCGGGAAATACCGCAAAGTGCACCTTCCAGGCACCGTGGAGCCTCGTACTGAGCCGGGTGCCGTCCAGCAGTTGGAGAAGCGCTATTTCCGCCCGGGAGACCTTGGATTCCCGGCCTTTAGAGCCCCCGGGCTCGTCGAGGGCGCACTCAAGTCGTTGAGCGGCGCACAGCATACCGCCGCACAATCAGCTGGCAAAGGCGATCCGATCATTGGCATGCTCATCTGCAACGACCGCCGCTGGGCCGAGGCATGGCGCGTCTACGGCCTGCAGGGAATGGAGATTTTGTGCTGTGGCTACAACACCACTGCCTTCCCGTCGACTGCCAGTGGGCACAAGCTGCCCGATTTAAGCGATGAAGCGGCCGAGGAGATGGTCATGTTGCACCATAAGCTTTCTTGCCAGGGGAACAGTTATATGAATGCCTGTTTTAGCATCAATGTGGCAAAGACGGGCGCCGAAGATGGGAACCCCTTGGTGGGTGGCACGATCATTGTGCATCCGCTGGGCCACATTATCAAGGAAGCGCAAACAAAGGACGACGAGGTGGTTGTCGCAACTATTGATTTGGCGGATTGCCACAGGCCTAAGAGCACGATTTTCGCGTTTGGAAAGCATCGGAGACCGGAGCACTACCGTCCCATTCTGGATCAAACAGGAGTTATTGAGCCGGACTTGCTGTGATCTGGCGGCGATAGAATTACGGAGACTCTTGACATGTACATATGAGTTTGGAGTGTTGTGCGCTTGGAAAATACATTCCATATAGTCAATAGATCGATTTGTATACTGGTAAAGTCTCTAGCTAAGAAGTGATTTCGTGTAACCAGAACCATATCCAGACGTGCCCTACGCTGTATCCCTGTCTTCTCATGCAAGCCCCAAATGCTGAGACACGCAACTAGCATTTCTTCCTATAAACTCTAATGACCTACCATCACCTCTGCGAACATTAAATACACGAATTGGTCATGCCAAGTTCGGTAAATTTCAAATTGGAGTTGTTTCAGCTGTTGGGGTCAAAACTCAGGGAACGACGATCTCCACCGAGCTCCACACAGATAAGCCAAGCAGATTAGCTGTACAGATGAGCAATTCGAAACTAACGTAGAAAAGATACAAAGGATATGGATGGATTATTGATGACTGCCAAATCCCTTCTCTAGAAAGGGATAGAGTCACACTCTAAACTCAACCGTTCATAGCATAGTCACCATCATGGGGCTGGATACTATCGTGAGAAACGGTCTCATTGTGAGTGATCCTGTCCGAGATGTCAATAACGTCTATAGATATGATATGATACGGCCCAAAGATGTCGATTAGGTCTTCCAGCACAGGACTGATGTTCTAGCAGGTCACGGAAAGCGGCGTGCTTCCCGCTGGGCAAGAAATTGGAATCTCCAAAGGCAAAATCTCTCTCATCGGATATGACCTGCCCGAGGGGCCCGAGACAACTATCATTGATGCGCAAGGCGCATACATTACACCCGGTGGTGTTGACTCGCACGTGCATCTGGCGCAACGAAATGCGCCGACTGGCGACAGCTGGGAGTCTGGCACGCGCAGTGCAGTCGCTGGAGGGACTACGACTGTACTTGCATTTGCATCCCAGACGAAGGAAATGACATCTTTGTTCCCGGTTCTCGAAGAGTATCATGCCAAAGCGTGTGGGCAGAGCTACTGCGATTACGGGTTTCATTTCATTATCACGAATCCCAACCCAACAATTCTCGGGCAAGAATTGCCTGTGATTGCCAGGCAAGAAGGCATAACAAGCATCAAATTGTACATGACGTACGACTTGTACAAAGTGTCCGACCATCAACTCCTCGACACTATGCTTGCGTGCCGCTCGCTCGGGCTGACAACCATGATCCATGCCGAGAACAGCGACATGATCAATTTCCTGATCCAGGGCCTGGAGCGAAACGAAAACACGGCCCCGTTCTTCCACACCATTTCGGCACCAAAAATCGCTGAAGATGAAGCGTCGTACCGCGCCATTCGACTCGCCGAACTGGTCGATGCGCCAGTTCTGCTTGTTCACGTTTCCTCCGACGGAGCCATGAAGCACATCCGGGAAGCGCAGACGCGACTCCTCCCGATCCACGCAGAAACATGCCCGCACTATTTGTTCCTATTGTCCGACAAACTCGCAAACCACGAGCACGACGCCTTCCATGGCGCCAAGGGGGTGTGCTCCCCTCCGCTCCGCCACAGCCCCGACGATCTCGAAGCGCTCTGGCGCGGCATCTCAAACGACACGTTTACAGTATTCTCCTCTGACCACGCGCCCACCAAATACGACCATCCGCAGGGGAAGAAAGCGGGCATTATCAATGGCATCCCTAAATTCAGTAAAATCCCCAAGGGAATCCCGGGAATCGAAACCCGACTGTCGCTGCTGTTCAGCGAATCCGAGGGATGTCTACCAAAGGAGCGAGCGCGGCTGAGCCTAGCAAGATTTGTGCAGCTCACATCGGGCAATCCGGCCAGACTGTATGGGCTGACGCACAAGGGATGCATAATGCCGGGATTTGATGCAGATCTGGTGATCTGGCATCCAGCCGACAAAGGCGAGAAAACGATTGAGCAGGAGAAACTACACCACGGGGTTGATTATACGCCATTTGAAGGGATGCGGGTGCGCAACTGGCCGCGCTTTACGATGTTGCGCGGGGAGATTGTATGGGACGCAGACAGGGATAGTGTCACTGGAGCGAAGGGGTTTGGAAATTTCATAAAGAGAGAAAACGGTCGCCTGCTTGTGGGAAAGCTCGGTCAGCTGCCCGCGGGGATGATAGAGGGGGAGCGGGATTTATGGCGCCCCAAGTCTATGGTATGATTACTCGATTATCAAGCATGAATATAATACAACAGTGCTCATTGGGACCTCTTGAGAGACTTTGTAGACGGAAATTATGAAAGCTATATTATCCAGTACAGAGCGGCTTTATCACTGGCATATAGTCGTCAACAGTCTCCATGTAGCGTATTCTGACTTATATTTGTTGCGAAATTCAACAATGTCATTCTCTATGGCGGTCACAAAGCTTTTTGCCCCTCCAACATGATTGATTGCTCAGACTTGGTCGACTTCGTACAGCCGGTCTGGGGATTTAATGCCTTGTATACTCTCTATCCACTTCTGTACAACAACACCATCTTGAAATAGTGACGGCAACCATTTGCTTCAGCTAACGTGAAATTTTTTGGAGCTGCTGTTATCGAGCTAACTTACGGCTGTGAAATGTCATCAACTGGGAGAAGTATCCAGCACGTCGAAATGCCAACATCGTAGGATGGAATATCACTACGACTATCCCAGAACAACTACTTCTCTATGCATCACGCAAGGATGATTGAATCTTCGAATAAAACAGAATAAACCAATTTTTATGCACATAGCCCTAGAAACAAAAGTATACAAAGCGCCCGTGAAAAGGGTTATAACCGAGCTCGTTCGGGAATTAAGTCGACAGCTTCCTGAGCCAGACCCCTGTTGCTGTCAGTGGGGGATATTCGTATATTAAATACATCGGGAAAACTTACCAGGATGCTTGAAATCCAGTACCACCAGCTCCGTAGTTATGAATAACAAGCTTGCCATCAATGTACTCTCGCTCGACCCTCGCACCACCTTTTCGGCTGGCTGTATGAGATATTAGCAACGGGAAATTATTGGACAATTTGTCACGTTAAGAAAGCAGGATACATACGTCGAAGTCCAACGCCATGCTTAATGATCTTGAGGTCTTCAGGCTTCCCAAGCCAGGGAACCAGGGCGCAACATTTCCGCTTGATGACCTCTGCAAACTCCATATCGACTTCTCCATTCCAGTTGTCCTTCTCTCGACAGCCACCCAAGATCACACCGCCCTGTCCATCTTTACCCCGTGGAAAGATGTGAGTTGCATCTGCATCCCGGTGTGGAGCTTGGAAGTACATCGTTGGAATTGGTTCTTTGGGACCTTCAACGAGCATTATTTGACCCTAAGAAGCTGGCTGTGAGACCTCTCATACATACATAACAAAAGCCAGCAGGGGAATAACATACCCTTGCCGGATATAGCATATTGTCCTCAACACCACCGAGTGTGAGAGAGCCTAAACCAGTGCAATTGAACACCGCCGATGCATCTGGGTACAGAGTGAAGACCTCACGGATGTCGCTGAATATCATTCGACGGATTTCAATTCCGCGAGAGTACGCCTCCATCTGTAACCTAAAACCATCATCGGTCATTCGTGAGCTTGATTTCCAGTAGGGTTGGGGGAAACCAGTTCATACCAGGGAAGATACCGCTGAACATCAAGAACAAATGTAGCCATCTCAAACCCAAACGCCGCGCCGTCAGGAAGTTGATCCTTCTCAACTGGCTTTAATCCTCCAACAAGATCCTCAAACCAGAGTTTGCCCGTAGAAGGCGTGATGATCCCAACCTCCTCGATCGGTTGGTCATAATGGAAGCGAATATTCATGGCCTTGACACCAGAGTCTGGTCTCACCCTGGAAAGCTGTTTGAATTTCTTGTAGGTGACAGAGTCCCATTTCTCTTGTCGTCCATTGTCTGACGAGGCCGGAAACCAATTTGCGCCTCCCCAGTTGGACGCGTAGTCTGCAAAGGAGTCGCCCGGTAGATACTTGGCTGCGATGGTGACAGTTGCAGTCGGGTAGCGGTCTTTAAGTTCCAGCGCAGTGGTGAGCCCTATGACGCCAGCACCGACGACAACATAGAACGCTATGGTTCATTAATTTTATCACTAAAAATACCCTTTATTGGTCAATTATGGATGAGTATCTTCTCTTACACATTGTATAGTAGAACCTTCTGTGTTCTCGGAATATTTCGCCTCGGAGGTATAATGTGATAAGGCTTTTTGAGGTAGCATCAAATCTTTGAAAAGGCTGCTGCTGACTTGACGCTAAATTTCTCGAGGTTATTCGTCTATTTCACCTATCGGTATGTGCTGATCTTGCCGGTTCACCTAATTACGTAGGCTCCACTCACACCACCCCAAGAAATGAAATTGGAGTAGAAACGCAGTTTCGCCTATTATTAGAATATGATAGAAAAATATTGAATTCTTTTAGACGTTCTAGATAAATATATCAATCTTATTAATATAAAAATTAGACTTATTAATAAAATGTTTACAAGTCGAAGAGATTCACTAGGAAAAGATATGGACGTCCATGATTCATTTCGTTCCACAGCCGAGCCACCTTTGACAGACCCGACCCCCTTGATGGGTTTGATTGTCCATTCATTCCGGACTATCTATGGATTTGGAATGTATTCCGGCGCGATGGGGGTACTGGTCGACTCTAGGTGATATATATATATTTTTTAGGATCCTAGAGTGGAATGTAAAAGCTTGACTCGTATTTTTTGTATATCTAGAGAGATGTAGGTATATCTGTAAGAAAATATAAGCGAAGGACTTGAGTTCATATCACAAAATTCTATTCTTAATATAGAGAGTGTCCTAATTGATTCTAATTTGATAATAAGGTTCTTATAGCATGAAGAAAAGAAGGGGAATAAATCGTTAATAGGGATTGGCAAGCTTCTCATATTCCGTTCTGACATATTCTCCAGGATACTCCCCGTGACCTTCATCGATGTAGTCACGCCATTTACCAATGATACGGCAACAGGTTTTCCCGGTATCTTCCTGGGCAGTGGGAATTTTCATCCAATCCCAACGGCACCTCGTATCGGCGAATATATTGAAAGTGTTGATGATGAGCTCCGGCGCATTGCAGATTTGAGATCTGTATTCAGTAGGAGGTATCTTGTACTAACGGCTGAATCTCTTCACGACTGAATCATACTGACTTGGCTTTTTACTCTGAATGAACAGAAGAATTTCAAGGTCTTTAAGGATATTTTCTCCATGATTCCTTTTGCTGCGTGCTATCGCAACTTCCTTGGTCACCCAATCGTTATTTGTCTTGATTTCAGTGGCACGCGTAAGAAGCCATCTCTGCCTCTGACCTTCTGAGCCTTCTCTGAGTTTATGGTTTTCGTCGCTAAGATTGGTGATCTCATCTCTGAGGTTGGAAAGTTGAGCCTCAAGGCGATCCATCCAGTGGAGGCCGTCTGCGTTGCCGATCCTTTTAGAATTCGGATCGACTGTGATGTCATCCATGTTGTGTATACCGTTTCGGATGATTCTTGTCAAAATCGACTGGAAAAAATACGTGCTCCGACTTATGGAACATCGTTTGTGGAGGAAGACATCGTGCTATTGTATATGCGCACTGTGAGAAATACGCATTGAAAATAAGAAAACAACGGTATTACTATAAATGGCCTGAAAGACCTGTCCAAATAGTCCCAGAGGCTCTCCACTGGCCCGTGCATCGTGTTTCGAGTCCAGCTTCGTTACTTTCAAGTCGCAAAGTGGGGGCGTGAAAGCCGGTTCGAGCTTGAAACGAAGAGGTTTGTCCGAAAAAGGACCGAATAGGTTTCCACGTTGCAGATTCGCAGGTTGAAGAAATGTTAGATTGACCTGGTGGAACTCTACCTACGCATGAAGGCATCCTGGAGAAGCAGGAGGGTTATATAGCGTCAACGATCACAATATTAGCAGAGCAGATTTCTTGTAGAAATTGCTTTGCTCTTATGGCACCTCTTTGGTATGAACAACGGGAATCGGTATAGAACTTCCTTATAAAATCAATCACTAGCTATCCTTACATAATATTAGGGAGAGAAACAAGAACAAACAAATCCAGTGTAATGTTGTATAAAAAGGCAATATTTAGTGCTTTGTTTCTGCTGTGTGAAATGAGGTCAAACACTTCTAAGGTTGCTATGTATAGTTCCTTTATTCTTTATGACATACTATCTGTACTGCAAAAAGTCCTACTGTCTATGATACAAACTCTTTCAGAATCATGCCAAGCTTTGAGTTGGCTTGATCGTATGTCACCTTTATTCAAAGGAAGTTGTTCTGGTTACAGCAGAGTCATTTGCGAGTTGTATAATTTTCCAAAGACCCTCAATCTTGTACATAGGACTACCGGTGCCTTTAAATATGTATTCTAGTCCTTTGACAGGGTTGCGTAGCATGTTTTCTTAAAATAACGCAAAGATATAGCTACCTCCACATGTATGAAACCTATCTATTGGTTTAACTAGGTCCTGGTTATGAGGCTAGGATTGTAGTAAGGACAGCGCAACATCCTTACGGTGTGAGCTCAAGAATCAGGTTCTATTCCTAACCCTCCATAACAGAGGATCGGGGATAGTTAGACTATTTGTGTGGCGTGCCGAGGCACGGAACAATCTTGTCTTAATCTAGAGTATCTTATTCTTTATAGATATTCAGTGAACACTGCTTTTTCTTGACCCCAAATGGACGATGACCGTATCTCGCTGAAAATTGACTATAGCCAGCTTGCCGCTGAGTCATACATTGTAAGAATGAGCCTGCCTGGTCAGCCAGGTTGTTATACTTCTAAAATGTAAATGTAGACGTCTAAATGTAGCTGACTCCTATACGTAAACTTTCCATAGTTAGCTGTATCAGGCGTTCTAAAATTAGGTATCTCCTATAGTAGGCGCACAAAATAGAAAAAGGTCCCCCTCACGCTCTCCAACGCCAATCATATTATGACCCCAAGCAATGGAGTTGGAGTAGAAACACATTTTCGCCTCACGACACAACTACTGGGAACCCGTTAGTATTACGATGTCATGAACATAAGAACACAAAATTCTCGCATGGTGCTTTATATACTGAAGGTATTACCAGGTATTGGCGAACTATTTTCTTCCACTTGAACTAGAGACTCTTGCGCCACCGTGGTCACTGTTGATTGAGTAACTACTGATCAGCGGCAGTTTTAAGAAGGACAAGGTCTATGTAAATTCCGGTCCCTAGCTCATAATCGGTAGTCGAGTCGCAATCATAATAAAAAAGATTGAACTTTTCTACTCGAGCTTCCTTGCGTGTGTGTTGACAGTGATCCGATGAAAAGGATGCCCGCTGTTTCTCGTATTGTATGATCCAGTCTGCTTTTCCCCCTTGATTTGGGTCAAAAATAGCCAATTATGGCCTTCAATAGAGGTTGTTTAGTAAAACGAGGGATTTTATTTATTAGAAATAACAATAATAATCCTTCTGAAAGAAGCACTTCCACCTTATCGGTTGACCCGGAGTATTCGGGGTAAAACCTCCAACTTCTCCGGATTTCGATCTAGGTGGTCCACCGATAAGAGTCGCAGGCATCGAGCATAGATAAGGGCCCAGCTAGGTTACTCGTATTGATATGATTTAAAAGGAATATTTACTTAGGATTCTTATTCAGAGAGCCTGTCCCTCTGAGAACGAACGACAATGGCCGATGTCATCCTCCCAAGCGTATCTGGATTATCCGATTCTCGCCCCATCAACATTCTCCTTGTGAACCCTAACTCGAGCGAATACATGACCAAGGATTGTTTGGCCGCCTTGGAACCCAGTTTGCCCTCAGATGTGACAGTCCATGGCTTCACTGCACCGCATCCTGCCCCCACAGCAATCGAATCGCAAACTGACGCCATGCTCTCCACCGAGGCTTGTATCCGCGCACTCAAACCCATTGGAGACAAGTACGACGCTTTCCTTGTCGCATGCTTCAGAGATCATCCTTTAATCGGCGTGCTCAGGGAAGAATATGTGCAGCCGGCGCTCGGCATCATGGAGGCAGGCATGTATGCTGCACGTATGCTCGGTGGCAGTATGGGGATCATATGCACGTCGGAACGATCTGCAGCGGTCCACGGTCGTACAGTCTCTCAATACGGGTTCTCGGACTATTTTGCGGGTTGCGAAGCAGCTAAGCTGGGTGTTCTCGAGCTTGACTCTAACCCGAAAGCGGAGGTGCACGCCATTCTCACGCAAAGGATCAACCGCCTGGTTCAAGATAAAGGTGCTGATTGCGTGCTGTTGGGCTGTGCTGGAATGGCAGAGATGCGAGCCATCTGCGCGGCGTCGGTGCAAGGAAGTGGCGCCAGAGTGTTGGATGGAGTTGGACTAGGGATACAATTCTTGATTGGCCTAGTGAGGGAGGGTATGAAAACTTCGAAAAATGGCGTTTTCAGAGATTCTGCAGTAGACAGACGGAAACGAATGCAAGACTGGTTATGAAGCATAAGTAGATCAACAGTACACGTCCATATCAAGAAGACCATCACATTGTCATGTTGAACTAACCCTACATTGGAGGGCGACCCTGATATGACCATATGATAAACCTGAATGGAGTCCATATCTCTGATATTTCTCATATCAGGTGTGACGGTCGGCGGATCAGTAGATGGATGCCTGGGGCGCCAAAGTAGCTTTAACTATCTAAAATAGCTAAGATGTGAGGCCCTGCATACTAGCCTGTTCCAAAGCTTATTGACACGTTTGCCATCCGAGTCTTTTGAAAAGGGTTTCATCGCAGATGTCGCTATTCTGGCAGGAACGAACACAGATGAATGCACTGCTTTTGCGCCTCGAGGTACTCTAAATACCGATAGTGATATTCACGCCTACATTTCCGAAATTAACTATAGCCTTTCGAACTTGTCGCCCTGGTGACTATTGACCCGGCCCTCCTCTCCAGGGCCACGAAGGACCTCGGCGTCCGTCTTCCTTGGGAGCTCGCCCCGAGTCAGGGGGAAGGTTTCCCACGCGTCCACTAACCATCATCTGGCGGAACAAACGCTGGTGGCCCATGATTACCCGGGGGTGAAAGTCATGGGAAAGGATGCTCTAATATCTATTTTAAAAAGAGAGAGGATGTTGAAATCATGCTAGTTTAATTGCTGACAGTAAATACATATGACCACATAGTTCCTCGACGAAATACTCACAAACTCAGATTACAAGATTTTTATTGAAACGCAAGAGATTTTTTGGATCCCACTTGGCTTTAGCAGCTAGAAGTCGTGCATATTTCTCTGAGCTTCCAAAAGCGCCACGCAACCACTCTTGACCGCGGTCTGTTGTCAAGTTAATGTACGCATTAGCTCTCAATTTTGGCCCCAACTCGTCTGCAATAGTATCTATCCACCCTTGAAACTTGGCGTCTTCGTCGGCTGTGTCCCATTGTGCAAAACATTCCCACATACAAACTGCGCCATCGCGGGAGAAGGCAACTGAGTCCTCCTCAAAATCTTCTGAAATAGCACCCCCGAAAAACCATATATTCTGAATAGTACTTGGAGCAGGATGGTTTGAGGGAGGTGCACGAAGAGCGCCAGCAGTTATAATATCTATAACCCCATCGACAGCAGGGTCCATGTAGCCTCCACGTAGATGGCTACGACGGCCAAATGGCGCCAGGTTGTCAAGCATGCAATTGACTTCCACCCATGGGGCCTGTGCTTTAACAACCTGCGAGGGCTTCCTTAGTGCAATGATCTCATTTATCACGCCATCGAACTGATCAAGATCGCCCGTAAAGACTGCATGGACTGCCATCTTAGCTACACCGTAGTGCTCTGGGGAGATTGTTGGCATAGGAGGGATTGGCGCTAAAATAACAATCACAGATAGTTCACGGCGTGCAGTCTTCATAAAGGTACAGAGATCGAGAAGCATTGGCTTGGCGTCATCAAGGTCATAAAGAAGGAATGCCTGTCCAACAATGTTGTCAAGTGGATGTAGACGATACTCGAATGCTGTAACAATACCAAAATTTCCTCCACCACCACAAAGAGCCCAGAAGAGGTCAGAATTCTCAGATTTACTGGCACGCACAAGTCGACCATCGACAGTAACAACGTCGCAAGCGAGTAGGCTGTCTACTGTCGCACCGTAGCGTCTCATATTGTAGCCAACACCACCGCCAAGAGTCAGTCCTGCTATGCCAGTAGAGCTGACAGTCCCTGATGGAACAACCATCGAATGTTGCTGGCATGCAGCATCAAGTTCACCCAGGAGAACACCAGCACCAGTACGCACTGTGCGGGAAGTTGGATCGACGACAATTTCCTTGAAAGAGCACATGTCGATAACTAGCTGGTTGTGAGGCATTGAGATGCCGTCGATTCCATGGCCACCCCCGCGAATTGCAACTGGAATATCGTGCGCAAAAGCGTAACGCATCAGCACCTGCACATCAGCGACATTGGCCGGCTGAGCAATGAGGGCAGGCTGACTCTCATGCCAGCGCATATTAAAGATCAAGCGAGCGTCATCGTAACCATGATCACCAATTTTCAGCATCTGCCCCTCGAAATCGGGGGGGAGAGCCAGTTTGAACTCAGGTTGCGCAGCCATGATAGTTGCCCACACAGAACGATCCTGAACCGTCCTTGATGTGGATGGCAGTCAAACTATAGCTATTCTTCTACCCACATATCCATATGAAATAGAGTTCCCCATCACATTGGTCAATGCTTTTGGTGAAACTCTGTGAGAGATAGTGGTACGTACTCTGTAGGGAGGTGGGCACAAACAATTTTGTAATGCGAAGGCCCCCAGATAAAAACAAAAATACACAGTACACTACTACTCTGTAAACGAGTGTGGATTTGGGTATTTTAGACTTGGAGGATCATTTAGTTCTTTGTGATTGGCAGTACCAATATTATGTGCATACTAGCGTACCATTCCTGCGGGTCTAGGCGCAACTGTATTCGATAGAGGCAAAAAAAGCCACCACCACGCTAAAGGGGCCGTTGGGATCCTGTGGGGATTCCTAGTCGGCTTTGTTTCCAGCCACGAGTCAGGACTGTCTGTACGGAGTACAGCGGCTGGGGATGGTCAAAGACTTGAATCCAACGCTAAACTAGCGACTTCACTATACATTTATGGTATTCCGAAAACGTCTTTACTCCGTATTATCTCGACAGTCGACCTCTGTAATCCAATGAAATACGCACAATAAATACATAAAGTCTAAAAGCGAAAGTTACTTCTCAAATGCCGAGCTGCCTGTTTCCAACCAACTTCCTTTCTTGTCACGGCCCTATCAACGTTGGAAATTAGACACGTTGTTAAAAAAAAAGTCTTTAATTGAATCCACTAGCGATAACCCCTATATATGGTTAATCTCTCTATTCGCCACTTCGTCACTTGCGCTGTAAAATGACTGCCCCGTTTGTGGACAATATTTGACCTTTCGAGATCTCTGGACAAAGTGTTGATCGGCTAAAAAGGAATCTGTTCCATCAACTGCATGATTTAAACCATTCCAGCTACTCCTTTCACCATGGTAACAGCAAGTGTGATCAATATTCGGGAGATGAAGTATACTGGGGTGGGTATCGCAGCACTAAAATCTGGCAATCTTCATCCTTTTACAGATGTCAATACCCCCAATGGTAATATCAGCGACAACGCACTCTTCTCCAATCGCGTTTGGAACCAAAGACAGAGAGATGCTCGCCCTCCACGTTTTACGGATGAACTCCGCCATAATATTGGCAATTATCCTCTCACCTCTGAGCTTGCCTCGTGGGTCGCTGAAGCTCTGGTCAAGTATCAACCAACTGACGAGGTCCTAGAGCTGGTTAGACCATTTGCGTCCAACCTTCATGCGCATCTTGAAAAAGAGAGGGCCGATAGCACAGGTTTTCATGATCTGAACCTGGTCGAATTAGCGTATCAAGTGAGTCTTGAAGTTGGTGGTGCTCTGTTGCTTGCTGCCTCAGCAAACGGAGACCCTGTCGACTTGCAAGTCGAGTTTCATTCATCGCGCGCCGCTCGGGATGACCACTTTGCCCCGTGGGGGAAACTACTTACAGGACTGGAATGTGATCCCCCAATAATCGCTCAATTCCCATTTTATCTCATGATCTGCCAGTCGTTCGGCTTAGAGAGTGATTCATCCCAAGAGGATTATGTCTACTCAGCCCTGACCGGGGTCGACTGGGCCAGGGGTAAAAACGTTTTCAGCGAGCGATTTGCCACTTTTGAGAAACGAGCAATTGCAGCTGTTCCCAAACTTGATGACAGGCTGTCGGGAAAAGACCGATCCTTTTGGCGTATTTCTCTTGCCTACCTTGGTGCCATGAATGATTGCGAGAACGCCCGAAAATTCACAACGCCCAGGAAATCGGCTATCAATCACGATCTTGATGATAACCTTGTCATGGCTATACGCGGTTTTGATACCATCGGATCGGCTTATATGTGCAGTGACGGCGCTGCCTTTTTAGACAATGCCGGAATGGATTCCCTTATCGGATCGGCGCTGCCAAATGATGTCATGGATCTTCACACAGATATCAAGACTGGAGAGACGCGTAACTTGCTACGATTGTTATATCCTGATGGCCTCAGTATTGATGAGTCTCTGCAGACCATGTCGACCATTTTCTCCGGCATGCTTTGCGAGCTATTTTGCGGGCACAAGCGAATCCGTTTTGAGAACAGGGAGGATGGACGAATTGCCGCGACGTCGCCTCCATATAGCTTCTGCCGAGCCCGCCATCGCCGTATATTTGAGACCTTGGAGACATATACCAGCCGTTACCCGTTATTCTGGGTTTGGACAATGGAGATTTACCGCCGTGCCAGGACACAAGTCACCGAAGCTGGTTTGAATGAGCTCCTTGTTGATGCCCTTAAGAGAGCTCGCACTCGGGAGGCACTTCCAGACTCCCCTTCGAACAAATTTTATGACATCTATTTTGACATGATTGATAATGGGACGGCCCAGATGCAGGAGAAGAAGCCGCTCGGGGTAGATGAGAAAGTAGCACAAGTTATCCGCGACCTGCACAGTCTGTGGCATGACCAGCTCCTTGCCGAGAACAAGGAGCCAGGCTGGGGTAGGAAATTCGACAACAAGTCTGATGCTCTGCTAGGTGAGGCCGGCCGTATCCTCGGAGAGAAGGGTGACATTTCGAAGGAAGTGTACAGATTCGCCATTGCCTATGGAAGGCTGAGCATGGCCTTGCCATATATTGCTTACCACACTGTTGATGCTATTATCATGACTTTTGGAATTGATGTGTAGGATAATTGACCGTGAGCAGTCCCAGGAATATATTTATGCTATGTACTTTTGCAACTAGTACATGGAGATAGTCTTAAAAATTGTTTACACAACTTACCTATTAGATTGGCCAAGGATTAAACTTTAGATAAAATTTTCTTGAATAATTTATTAAATGGATGCAATTAATCAGAACATTTAGCTTTGTAGTCTGTCGTACTAGTAGTAGTAGTAGTAGTAGTAGTAGTAGTACGTAATGGTAGTAGATTTTCATTTAGCTAGCTTCTATACTACAATCGCCGTTCACATTCTGTTAAACTGCGTAATGGTAACGCGGAGCGGGTGCCAATTGGGGGTAAAAACATGTGTCCATTTGGTGTAATCTAGAAATACTTTATATCGCACTCCTATCGGTCTATATAGGTGTTTCCATAATAACTTCATCCAGTCGCATAATCCCAAATGATTTAACATAATTCAGGGGGATCAGCGATTCACATCCCTTGTCAGATGAAGCCGTGGGAAAACTACTGAGTAAATATGCCGATTGACAATGCCCGCATCCTGGGTCTAAGGCTAAACTAGAATAGAATGTAATACGAGGCTAGACCTAAAGTTAAAACAAACATCTAAGGTCTAAAAATGGGAATAGTAACCTTTGTTCCCTGCGTGAGTTATATAATAAACTTTAATATAGCTCTGAAAATGTATAAACTACTGATTTTGATTGGTTGATATATCCAATAACTATCTCCTAATTTAGACTTTAGACGCTTCGCTTTGGAACTAATCTAATTAGAACTACTGTGTACTAGTGCGAGTTATTGTCTAATGAGAATTCTGCCGATCTGCTTTAACCATATATGGTTAGCAGACTGCTTGTGTCCTGGCGAAGCTTTCGCTGCACGAATTATTACTATTGATCTAGTAGTCTACAGGGCTTCGTAGTAGTACTTCGCAGCAGTACAATTTTGGCTTAGCTTATTTTGAAATCCATCGTAGCGGGTCTGATAACTGAGATAAGGTTATTCCTATTTCTTGGAAGGAAAGCCACTAGCATCAAGTTCGGCCCAAATCGATCGTATAATTTTCAACGCTTGGACCTTCCATATGCGTACGCGAACGCCTTTATGGGCGATTCCTATTAATTTTGAGTGCAAAAAAGAGCTATCTCTACATATTTCTCTACATATTTACGATCACATTATTCCTTTATGTTAATTTAACTTAAAGGATTATAAGTGCATCACAGGCTAAGCCCGTAACATTCGATGTGCAGCTCAGTTTGAGGCCGCTGCAGGTCCGCCCCTCACATAGTAAACTTTAAAATATTTTTACTGTGGCTAATTATTATATCAGGGAACTAATCTATGATCTGCCTGCACACTAAAATGTACGACAAGGGTAATTCAGTTTATAGCCAAATATCAGGACCAATATTCGTGCAGGAAATAAGAGTTACATTCCCATTTTTGGGCATTAGATGGTTGTATTTGAGTTATACCTGCCCTTGTATCATATATGGCCCCCATGTAATTGTTTTAAAGTTTACTGCAAACCATGCACGAAGGCAAAAAATATTATATTACTACGTTATTTATTACACTCCATGAAAAGAAAACGGACATAAAGTATAAAGTAGACTAGTAAACTCGATTCTTTTAGCACATTACGAAAATTTCAAGACCATCTTTGTAGAATAAATACTTCTGAGAACGGTTTGAAAGGTGGGCCTGGGGCTGAGCCCAGTGTTATCGGCCTAAAGACCGATATATGGAGATCATTAGCGATCAAACTCAATGCCGTTTCACCATTCCTGGCATTCCGTGGAGAGGGGCGCATGTAATTTGATGTAACGCTTCCCATTGCCCTCGCCGCTCAATCACCACATTTTTTTGGAGTTCAGTCCTGTCTTCGAGCTCATCATCTGTGTTAAATGCTGTTTTTGTGTCCATCTCTCACAGACCGCGAAGTCTATACTATCAGAACAATCCATGAGTACGATGGATTGGCTAACATCGTCGCCACTGCAAACAGCTCCAGTGACGACGTCTTTATGGTTGGCGGCACTGGCAGGAATAACCTACTCGTTCTCTCTTGCAATTTATCGACTCTACTTTCATCCCCTAGCCAAATTCCCTGGGCCTAAGTTGGCAGCGGTGACTAGCTGGTATGAATTCTATTACGATATCATCGACCAAGGAACCTTTGTCTGGGAGATTAAGCGAATGCATGATCGTTACGGTACTATAGCTTCTTCCTGCTTCCTTTGGTTTTATAAAAGGAAAAAAGACAACAAAATAATAATCCACTAATTTTCTTTCATAGGCCCTATTGTTAGGATAAATCCTCAAGAATTACACATACTCGACTCGAAATTCTATGACACAATATACGCCCCAGCATCCAAGAAGCGCGACAAGTACGCCGACTGGGTTGTCTTCCTTGGAGTTCCAACGGGTGTCTTCGCAACCTGTCAACATGACCACCATCGTATTCGACGCCATGCATTAAACCCATTTTTCTCCAAAAAGGCCATTTATGACATTGAAGGACTGATTCAGGAAAAGGTTGAACAGCTCTGCGCCCGATTCAAGGACGCTTCCTTCTCAGGATCCATTATTCGTCTTGATGCGGCTTTAATGGCGCTCACCAATGATATTATCGCTCATTATTGTTATGGGGAAAACTACAACTGTCTTGGACAGGAAGATTTTCGGGCTTCTTTCAAGGACACCTTGATGACTGCGGTGGCCGCAGGAGCATTTGTGAGACATTTTCCATGGGTGGCTCCCATCATGAGTGCGACTCCAACTTGGGTGGTGCGCCTGATGAGCAAAAATCTTGCTGCATTGCTGGATTGGGAACAAATCATCAAACAACAAGTTGGGAGTCTGATAGGACGGAGAAAATCCGGAAAGGAAATCACCGAGCGGTCGATCTTCCAGGCATTGCTCAGTAGTGACTTGCCTGAAGAGGAAAAGTCTTATGCGCGACTACTCGACGAAGGCAAGTCATTAATGGGTGCTGGTAGTGAGCCAACTTCGTGGGCTTTGACCCTGACTATATTTTACCTATTGGAGAACAAAGATATTATGCAGAAGTTGAGGGAAGAGCTACGTAAAATGCCCCGTGAGGGACCATTGTTACGCAATTTGGAGCGAATGCCTTATCTGGTAAGTTGTCATTTAAGAAGAGAAAGATGACCCAATTGCTAACTCGATTGTATCATAGACTGCTGTAGTCAATGAAGGCATTCGTTTTGATCACGGAGCTGTGGGCCGTCTGCCCCGTATAGCCCATGAGGCTATCCATTACAAAAACTGGATAATCCCAGCTGAGGTGAGCGGACAATATTTTATCTTCAGTAAAATAGACTAGATGCTCATCACACGATAGACGCCGATCAGCTCAACCAACTACTGGGTACACATGGATACCAACATTTTTCCCGAACCTGATCAATTCAAGCCGGAGAGATGGCTCAAGGCCGAAGAAGAAGGATTTCCGCTTCAGCGGTACCTTGTCTCTTTCAGCAAAGGTAGCCGGCAGTGTGTTGGACTGAAGTTAGTATTCTTCCTTGTCCTTTGCTTTATTTATCCTCGTTCCCGCGAAAATTTTATTAAATCCAGACAATGACTAATTTCCCAACCAGCCTTGCACATGCCGAGATGTACCTGACTCTAGCAGCACTTGTAAGCCGATTTGACATGGAATTGTATCAAACTACATTGCAGGATGTCCTGCCTGCTCGCGACCTTTTTGTTCCAAGACCAAAGGCTGATTCGAAAGGAGTAATGGTCAAAGTAAAATTAATTGGCAATTAATTCGAAACCACACTCTCCGTGATCCACAAGAGATGAAGCGTCAACGGTCTAAATTGTCCTGCCTGTGTGACATCCTATGGAAATGTAAAATATAATATCGTTCTTTAAATAATATGATATATTTTAAACAAAATGCTTTATACTTTTTTATCCAATATTGATATCTCTTTTATTATATGATATTTGAAGTTCCTTAATATGTGGATGATAATTGAAACTTAAGGTGTTTGGGGGCCTTGACGATTTTCTTGGCTGTGGCCGATATGGGGGGTGGCCGATAACAACGTTCAATGTTCAGTTGTAATGACTAGCGTCACACTCGTATCATTCATATTTTGGCTGTGGAAAATGCGAATATCGTCGGTTTAACAAAGTTTTTTTGGAACCCTGCAATCTGCCAAACATGTCTACCTACAAGGAAATACGCATAGTACTAGAACCCTTTCCTAATAGTCCTTATCGTATTGCGGGGTAGCCACCAATTCTTTTTTTTGATTGCTATCATCTATGCATATGATTGTTTGTGTATCCAGGTATATTTATGGCCCCAACTACAAATAGGAGACGCAAAACAAAACCAATAGACAACACAAGCATAACACGAGCTTTAACCATTAAAGAAACCGCTAACCCTAATATCAAATTGGCGACGCGGACGCCCACTTACATGTTCTGGTTAGAAACTACCCAAAGAGCCAGCGATGCGGAGATTGGAATGAATAATTTCAACGTTGTCAACTGTCAGAAGATGAAAAGTCCCGCTGCTTGAGAGACAGATCGCAGAACAAGATATCAAAATTGCGGAATCATACGCAGACCAACAAGCCTTTCCAAAGCCTCTATGATCGACTCATTTGTGTCAACAAATCCAAAATAGCCAAGCTTCCTCAATTTGGTTACGCTGCTCCGGAAATACGTTAGAGAATGAGACGTAAAATGAAAAGACTAGTCCTGGGGGGTCCGGGGTCCGGCGCCACTCACCTATACACAGCGGGATAGGGAAGGATAAGAAGCAGATCAATAAATCCAAAAATTCGGTCTGTGTCTCTTAGCTCCTTGTCTCGTAGGTCATTGTCTTTGGCAATTTTCTTCCAAGCCTCTGCAACCTCGGGACGTTTCGCCCATTCTGTTAAGGTGAACTTGACTTGAGCCTTACTTTTCGGCCCGTATCCACGGGGTGGAGGGTCATAAGTCGATAATACCACATCATGATACTGTGTACTTGTACCCTCACTCAAGTCTGGTCCGGTCCAGGCCAATCCGAACCGATCGGCGAGCTGGGGCCAGAATCTTTCCCAGGTAAACGGAGCGCCATCAATGGCGTTGAAGCTCTGGTTCTCAGCCGCTCCAGTCAAAACTGCCCATTCCGCGAGGTAGCAGTTTGTTGCTGCACTGGATAGGTTTTGAACGTTCGTCCAAGATGTGAAGCCCGCTGGATACGCTAGAGGCTGGTTTAGGTATTTCTGGACAGTAGCATATATTCCCAATGCAAAGCAAAGGTCCATTGATGCATCAGTGACTGCTCCCGGAATGAACGCAGGACGAGTTGTGTTCCATCCAATATTGTGTTTTTGCGCAAATTCCTTTAAACAATCTTCTTGATTATAGTAGAAGTTTGGTTCCAAAAATACTCGTGGGTCTGCTTCTTCTAGAGGAAGCTTTGCAGGGCCTAAATGGAGGCCATAGTATTTTGCACCCAATTGCAAAAGGATGCGCTTCGGAATCGAATTGTTCAACGCCTGTGCCTCTAAGAAATTCAGCAGCAGCTGTTCTGCGTAACGAATTTTAGATAAAGCTGCTTGCAGGCACTATAACTTTGCTAGTAGAAACTCACCGTTAACACGAACGAGATCCTCTACAGCGCTCCAAATACTTCCGCCTTTTTTTGGTGGCGGCTGAATGTAGGCAAAGAAGAAAATGTAGTCCGCTTTCACCTCATGCAGCCTAAGCTGCTCGGCAATTTTCTCAGGAGAATCCATAAAGTCTAGAGAAATATGCTTGACGTGCGCTGGCCAACTTTTATTCGGAGGTCTCCGGGAGAGAGCATAAATCTTTGTCCAGCGTTCGGGTGACTCGCAAAGAACTTGGAGCTGCAACCATAGAATCTGAAGTTAACAATAGCCAATGGCCTTAGATTTAATGGAACAACTCACCATATAGTCACCAGAAATGCCATTAGCGCCAGCTACAATGGCAGAGAGGCCCTTTAGCTCCCCTGGGAAGACTGGGAGGCCATGGTAGATAGACCGAGATTGAATGGAGAGAGACATGCTTAGAGAAACCACAATAGTCAGAGATACTCAATTAGACTGAATTCAATCTTCAAGGCTACAGAAGGATTAACGTCCATGGAGGGCATCTTTCCCTTAAATATAGGAAGAATGGCTCTTGACATCATGTATAACATGATGTTGAATCTATTACTTTAGGCAATTTGGGACTGATTGACCCTGCATTAAATCCGATTGGTTACGCGCCTTCCACCGGAATCAGGGAACTTTAATTAGAAAGACCCCTTTTATCAAGTAATAACCACCAATAATATGATACGTAATCGCTTCACTAAGTTCCGCGATCAACACGGATATAATTTAAGAAAGTAAAAAACGCGGGGTATAGTTGCCCCGATGGCTGAGTTAGTGAGCGGGCCTCCACTCTCTTTTGTCTCCCCAAAGACTTTCAAAGTCACACACCCTGCCTCTGATTTTCGCCTTGCGCCACTCGCCTGAATTCCACATGACAGCCAGACTCCGTGGTCCTTCCGATTCACGCAGGAACCGCCCCTCTCCTGGCTTTCACATCTGCTACAGTCTCATTCCACTCGCCCGACCGTCCTAGTGTCTTGTTAGCCGGTGCTGGAATTTAGAAATAAAAGACCTCATCTTTGTCGGGACTTTTTATTGGTTATCATTTGCCTATATAATCATAAGAAGGCTACGATCAATATAGTATTACTACAGCTAAGGCGATTAAACTAAAAGCAAATATGCAATGCGATTCACAAGCTATCACTGTATTAAGTATATGTGGTTCTGATATGGCTTATTGCGAGCTCAATGCAAAGCAGGATACATGGTGGTCTCATCAGTTGAACCCGAATTTCATTCAAGCAAGTCAAATCAACCAAGAATGTAAAAATTCATTTTTCATTTGTAGTCTTTTTCTTCTGATTAATAACACTATTATTATTAAATCTCCGGGGCTGTTTTGATTTCCATGGCTAGGGTGGTGACCATATATATCCATAAGTCAAAGCAGCTGTGCCTTTAACCAATCTTTCAATGCCCTAACTTGATGAGTCTCATGTTTATCACCAAACATTGGCCAGATTATAGGGGCGATATGGCATTCCATTTCTCCAATTACGAAAGTGGTTTCTGTATTGAATTTCTTAAACTTTGTAAGTCTCCTTTTTGTTGTCGACCGTTTGGGACTTGCTCATACCTGAAAATTATGGACCCAAGCTGTAATTGGATCAACAAGAATTTCATCTTGTCCAGCGAGAACTAGTGTGTGTTGAACCTTTGCCTCCTTCCACCATTCTTCCGGAGCACGAACAGCTTCGATGTAATGATTTGTTGGGTTGACATCGAGATAAATTCTAGACCACAGCGCTGTAGCATCAGCCGCTTCAATATCTTTATACTTATTACGCCGCACGCTTGGCCAGTTATGATCAAAGGAGACCCAAGGCGAGATAAGGACAAGTGCCTTGAGGGGTTCTTGTACTATCAATCTAGGCACACCTGTGGCCGGATGCGTCATGTGGGACAAGATTGCCAAGCAGAGGTTTGCGCCTGCAGAGTCACCTGCAAGTATGACTTCTGATGGATGTCGTCCGAGATCCTGTAGAACGTAGTTCAAGGTTTTTACTGCTTCGCAGAATTGTGTCGGATAAGTTGAGTGAGGCGTTAATGTGTAGGTAGAATAGAACCAAGCAAGTTTGATCCCATTTTGACCCAGACTACTTTGTAGTTCAAGACAAAGGTCTATATGTGATTTTGTCCCGTCCATCGCAAACCCTCCTCCTATCAAAATACGTTAGAATATATCTTCAATCACATGTGCTACTTACCATGGAAATATATCCCAACATATTTAGCGCGCGGGCTTCCGATCCAGAAACCCTTCACCCCCTGGTCGGTTGAAACAAAATTCGGCTCGACCTGGCTGCTTTTACAGTACTTCAGGTATATCTGATCCGATGATTCAAAGAGATACCTAGTGAACATCAGCTTCAAGTACTTGACAGTATCATCTTCGAGGAATATACTGAAGCTGAAGCGGGGTGTATCTGGTCATCAGCTGCTTGAATCAGTCACGCTTTCTGCATTTTCGTCAAACCGGATTTCTGACCTTCTTAACCGCTCCTTGTATAATGTGATGATGATAGGTATCTGCGCCAGATTTACCACGAAAGGCGCCCGAAATAATAGAAGAAACGACCGCCCAAACTACGGGTCATCATCAGTCGAAGATACAGACTTATCTCCATCTGACGGGAATTCCATACCGATGGAGCAGATACCAAGCACCGCATCAACCTTGCCAAATAGCGTCAATCTGTTTCTGGGTTGATGAGAGGCCATATTTGTTCGTTAATGTCAGTTTGGTATCGTCGATTTGGTGGTGGAAAGGAGCAATACTTGTACCTTTAATCCATCACAGCCCACCGAGTTTTCCCCGGTTATGAAAGTAGCGTCTTCCATTTATGGCAAGTGTACATGATAGGTCACGATTAAGGTTACTTGAACTAGGGCTAAGATTAAACCATCATCCGCCGGGATGAACCCGCCGGAATGAACTCTTGGCCAGGCCTATACGTACAACCTTGTATTTCCACGCACTAATTATATTTTCTAAATTTATTTATAATAGTAATAGCTGTGTCAAATTGTATTAATTTAGTTAACTAACTATGTGATTATAATAATACACTTATATAATATATTACATAAGATAGACATTAGGTAAAAAATACCGGGCCCTACGGAAAGTACTTTTATAGGGGCACTGGGCGCTGGGGAAATACCCTTATACTAGTCGCGTCTTTAGCACCTCAATGCCCGCCCGGTCTTGTCTCTTTTTCTGGTGATGGCCTTTTTAATCAGTCAAGAACATTCAAGCTAGTGGGGAAGCGACAAGCACTGGCTAGGGAGCCATGGAGACCTCTATTCGATAGTCTTCTCCGACTTAGAGTTGCGTGCATCAACTGGACAAATTCATGGGTAAGTAGGTCTTAGGGAAGTATCCACCGACTGGTTGACTGACGACAACACATGCAGAAACATATTCAGAGCGTGATGATATTTCAGCGCACAGCTATCTAGTATGCGGCTCTCCCCTTCTTCTCTACACGAAAATGGGCCGAATTTTTTAACTAGCTAAAGCACTGTCTTAGCAAATTATTCCTGCTCAAGTCGGGCCGGTATACCCCCAAACCACCTTCATAACGTAACGGTAGATCACAAGCATCAGGACCATACGGCGATGGTGTTGGCCTAGTAGAAAGAGCATATAAGCGCCGAGAGGGCTTATAGAACCCATATACTGCCCGGTTCAGGTAGACCGGCCGCAGAGACTCCATCAATTTTGTGGAAAATATGGACGACAGAGAAGTCATTGGAGGATCGATGGTCTATAGTCTGATATATCGCCCAGTGCCATTGCTTAGTACGGTCAGTTCATAATATCTCATTTACTTATCCCTCTAAACTTGATCACCAGAAAGGTCACGGTAGTTGCCGTTTCTCACAGATCTTAGGATGAAGTTCACAGGTTGATATATCACCAGAATAAACACCCTTACCCTTGCCAATTTTACCATGGAGCGTGGTTCTATACATGTGAAGCAATTGACATTGTGGATTTATATGAGTTATCCCCTTGCATGACCACCAAAACGAATCACGAGAAGGTGGTGTCAGCTATAGGAGGACTGCAGGCTACCAAATATATCATCTAACTGTTCAGAAACAAAAATCGAATGAGGATCCAGTGGCAACAGCGCACTCGGTAACATGCTCTGATCTGATAGCTCGTCCCTTGCTACTCCTGTGTCAAGTGTATGGTAAGATTGAAGTAGCTCAGGTATATCCATGCCAAACTCTGGGTTAATTAACCCTTTATCCAGTTGATATAGCGCAGTGTTGGCTTGCGAAACTTGTTTTGGACCTTCCAAAGGGAGCTGAGCGTCCTTGGTAATCCACATTTCTGATTCCAAGAGGGGTTCGGCCTCGTTCCACTGATACCCAGCCACCGAGGTATTCAAAGCTCCCACTGTTTCTCGCTGGACTGCAATTTTCAATAGCTCGGTAAGTAAAATATCAGTTTGTCTTGCAATGCGGTTATGCTGGGCCATGGTTCGACTAGCACGTATAATCCTCACAACTCCAGATTTTGCCTCCTGGGCGGTATTGGTGAATGGCTGGCTGGTGGGAACGATGCACAGGATCACGCCCGCCATGAAGAGGTAGTGCAAGACTATAGAGACCACAAAATGCTTCTCAAACTTGTGAACCGGAAAGGACGACATACGAAGAGCTGCCCGTATAACAGCATCCAATGATTTTTGCATCAAATCAATCGCAAAGCTGGAGAAGGGCATTGTGTTCCCTTGACATTTTAGTAAAGGCCTATGGGTGAGGATGACTGCACCATCATATAGCAATTGCAGCATGGCTGCTTGGAGGATAACTATTTCCGCATGCTCTTGGATATCTGCAGGCCGATCCTGCAGCGAGTACTCCAGTCGCGCCCATCGATCCGCCTCGCTCCAATACTCAAAATTGTACAGATAAGGAAGCTCTTCACGCCACCGGGCTAGAGATACCTCTACGTCTTTTATCGCTTGTGAAATTGCTACCAAATCATCATTTGTGATCGGCTGACTAGGCTGGAGAAGCCGGAAGCGATTCAAGGCATGTCGAATAATATCATAGAGCCTAAATTTCATCTGATGGAAAGTCACTTTTGAGGTAATATTCCTACATTCACTAAACCCTGTAAGGTTTAGTAGGGCAGGAAGGATGGTAAGATCATCAGTCTGCTCAAGCTCATGTAGGTCTGCAAATGCTGCATCGACGGAGGCCGGTCTTCCGTAGACCATTGTAACGAAACTGTCGCCAACTGTGATATGGTTCCAGCATCGGTAGCGGACTTGGGCCGCAATCCGGTCTTGACTAACCGGAGCTTTGGCATGCAACGCGAGAGCGTAGGCTGCTCTTACAGCCATTCCTGACGTGCTCCAAGCCAGACTTGGAGAATTGTGGAACATATAAAAACATGAGAGCAGAATGCTGACCTGTACCGCCTCAATGCGGGGGTTGTCTTGAAGGTCGATCAGATGAAGACGTACTTCACTAACCAGGTCTAGTAGTAATTGGCGATGGTTAATGGAATGAATTCGAAAAGTATTGTGTCCATGCCAAGTACAGTCCTGCAACACTGACTGAAGGCCTAGGGCCGCGACAGTTAGAACAGTGACTACATCGGATAGATCCCGCCGCCGCCAAGTCGGTTGACAGTACACCTTGTAAGTGTTGTTCCAGAACGAGTGTTCGTGGAAAAGAAGAATGTACCAGTGGAAGCGGCGGAAGTACGCCTCGATTAAGAGAGGCATAATCGGCTCAGGTGGCAGTTCCAGATCTTTCAAGCGCCAAGGACTGCTGCTGTCCAAAGTGACAGACTCTATATCACCGGGGATTGAGCCACATGTCAGAGAACGACCGAGGTCTTCTTCGTCACCAAATACGCTGCGGGCAAATTCCAAGCTGGACATATTAACGCCGAAGTGCTGGTTCTCTGTTGACGCCATCCCGTTGTCCTGTACGGAGTTGAGGCTAGTGTCACCTGGGGTATGTCTTTTATGGCCACGGTACGTAGGTTGACATCGGATAAAATTCGTGGTAGATTGCAGAGGTCTAGGAGCACGGTTGCTTAGTCCTTCATAATTCGTACGATTTTTGCGCCCTGTAGTCTTCTCTTGAAGTAGGATCCGGCTCGTCTCGCATTCGCTATTAGAATGTACGCAAAGGGTGCACGGCCTATGTTTGTCACACTAGATGGAGTAAGTGACCCGGGCATGCATATAGGAAGCTTTGCAAGCTCGGCATGATGTTCACAACATTACCTTCAGTTTTTGTCGCCGGCAGCGGTTACAGGCTCGAGACACCCGGGGTCGGGAAGCCATAGGATTGTTTATGAGGAAAAGCACCTATTAGAAGACTACTTTCTAACGTAAGAGGGACAAGGGTAATAATGTTGGTTCGAGATAGAGATGGCGAGAGATTGACGAAACCAGCAAAAGAAATGACTGCTTATCAAGCAGCTTCTCCACACTCCACATTAATATTACGTATTGTTTTGCGGGGCAGTGGTCAGAACGAAGTTGGCCGTAAGTTTCCGGGGAAGATAGGGACGTTATTTAGTACGTAGTTAATTAAGTTAGTGGGTTGCCAAACTTTATGTTCAAAAGGCGGAGGTCTGTGGGTAATCGAGGTTCCAAGTGTATAAGCGCAGAGTTGCCCAGAAATCTCAACTCGGCGTGTTGAAGGATCGCTCACATGTGCACGTGCAATTTGGTAGGATTACCTCGCACAAGCTTATGAATATAAAATGGTTATATAATTTTTATTTAGCTCACTTGGAGATTTTTTTTCAAGTATTAATCAGATAAAAATTATTTTTGTCAGGAACTAATTAGTGGTTGGCCTGCACATAAAAAGTACAGCTAGAATAATCAGCTAACAACTGATTACATATATGGGCTAACGACACCCTTGAAAGCACCTGTGAGTGAGACTAAACCTCACATTTTTTTGAATTAATTATTAAGTACTTAATAAGCACCTGGTTACAAAATATTACTTAAAGATGTATTTTAAAGGTTAATGCACATATCAATTGATGTGTATATGTGTATATGCTAAACGAACGCGACACGGAACACATGATTTTTCTAAATCCAGCGTGTCAACATTAAATTAAACGCGACGTACACCGTCCGAGATTAGGCTTAATGTACGTACATTAGCGGCGAGCTCAAAGACATGATGACATGTATATATATAATTATTCAGAGAGAGCCGACATACTGGCTCACATGGTAAGCCGTCGAAGCCCCCGTCGTTGGATCATGGGCCCATTTTGAAACCATTAGATAGAGCTCACTTGCATTTGCCGTGGACCACGGGTGAATGAATCCTCCGTACAAAAAGGGTTCTTGGTTCCAATAGACTTGCACTGTTTCATCCGACCACGCCTGGTCAGGCCCCGCCGCTGTGCGAGTCACGATGTTCTTCGTGTCAAGATTTAGATAGCTCATCCCCCAGGTCCCATCGCTCAGCTTGCGCACCGAAGGCTCGCCAAAGTTTCCTTGGAGAATCGGAGTGCAAGGACGCCCCCAGCCCCAGTTGTTGCCATCCCAACCCCATCCCTGGTATGCGCTTTGATTGACCATTTGATCCCATGGCGCTCGCTGCAACATCATGGGGCCTTGCTGGCGACCCGATCGGACGGAGAAGATATACACCCAGTCACCGTCACGCTGTATCGTCCACATCTGGAATGGGTCCGAGTTGGCATCATCGTTGGGCCACTTGACATCAAGGCGCGTGAAGGTATTTCCGTCGGTCGAAATGGCCAGTCCAGCGTAGTTGGTCGCCCAAGGAGCCGTCCAGTCCTTGATGCTCATGTACGAAACGATCTGGTCGCCAGTCTCAGGGAACCCAATCCCATCATTAGGAATGACCGAGATCTCATACGTGCCGAAGCCATCGTCCCCTCGGTGGCCGTTGTGCATGATCTCAGGCGCATTTCCATTGCCTCCCACACCTGCTGCAGAGTCGAAGACGATACCGTTCGCGTCGCCGGGGTTGATGGCCGAACGCAGCATCACGGGCGCCCGCCAGTCGTTGTTGGGTTCTTCGGGCCATTGGGTATTAAACGTGTCGCCGAAAAGAAAACCAATAGCGCCATTCTCGAGCACATACGGGATTCCCAGGTCCGTGCCAGCGACCGACCAGCGCTGGAAGGTATCGAGGTCTGCGCCCGTGAGGCGTTTCTTCCACACCGAGTTGCCTGTCTGGGCAGAAACCAGCCCAGGCAGTGAGAGAATGAGAGGTAAACCCCTCATTGTGAGATGATTTTTGTACTTGTATAAGCAATTTTTTCTTGGTGGCGTTGAGTTTCGTGTATCCAAGACCGCGCAGCTTATTTATACCGAATTTTATACGACTCCAATACGAGGCAATGCAGATCATCGCCACAGGCTGCACTAGAGCCAGGGGAGTCACGAGATTCTCCTTATTTACCTCATTATGACAGGGACGCAACTAACAGAATCTGGACTCTGATCGTGACTATCACTCCAATTAGACGTTTTGCTAGAAGAGTAATCTCGCTTGCAATCGAATGGAGAGCAGTCAGAGCTGAGATCAGCAGGAATACGGGTGGGGTCCGGAAAATACGAGATTCACGCACTTTAATAACACGACCCTGGACGGATCATCGAGAAACAGTGGATTTGTGCCTCTGCCTGGTCTATGAAAAAGGGCGCCGTCAGCGCTATCGATGAGTAGACGAAACTAAAGAATATGCAAGCAGGCCGTTCCCTTCAAGCTTTCAAAAGAATATTCTCCTGCTACACATACGTAAGCTATATACCTACATATTTATAGATAAAGCTTTACCCCAGAACATCGATAGGATAAGCTAAAATAATGTGTACTAAGAAATGAAGACCAGCTATTACATGTACTCCTAAAGATCATACATATACGTAACATTCATTAGCTGTCATGAACTATAAACTAGGTATTATCTGTGGGTTTACTCCATGTAATTACACGGTCGTAACAGATTGCAATAGAAATTATATAGTATTCGGTTATATATTCTAAATAAAACACTGTTTAAGTGGTTAAGGATTTTTATTTTTAAGCTTTGATCATGTGACAGTAGCTCTCTATTTATTTAATTATATTAATTATCTAATATTAGATTTTTTTTATAAATAGATTATAGTTAATTAGTTAGAAATATTATAAAAAACTAGAAATATATATAAAGAATAGTATAATTATAAAGTTATAATTATTAGCTTTTAAATATATAATGAAATAAAATTAAATAAATAAAAATAACTTTAAAATAATATTTTTTTT